>VWPU01009406.1:0-61702 GCA_013398955.1 Callaeas wilsoni
GCCCCGCCGCGCCCGGCGGCCGCCGCGGTGTCGCTCCCCGGTGGCCGCGCGGGCACCGCACGGCCTCTGTCACCGTCGCACCGGTGTTTCCACCACCTTCCTCGGTGCGTGTGCTGCCCTCAGGAGTCGCCAGCGGAGGCTGGAGTCCACTGGAAACTTCCTCCCGACCTGTACAGTGTTTGCGGGCTGGCGCTTGCCCTGGAGCTGCGGCCGAAGCCCCGAGGCATGGGGCGGCTCGCCCGAGGGCTGGGAAAGCTGCGGGGAGGATGGACGGGGCCAGGGTGCCCCCGACGCCAAACACCTTCGTGCCTCTCCAGAAAGAACCCGGCACCTGAACAAGGCAGTGCTGGGTAAATCGGCACCATGCCGTCGAGGATGGGTCTGGTCCGCTGGCAGCTGCCCTTTGCCCTGCACATCACAGGGTGTTGATACACGTCGGGAAAACGACCTGTGTTTCATCAGTTTCAAAATGCACAGGGTCCCACATTCAGGACGGCTTTGGGCACTCCAAACCCAGTTCATTTCTGAAACAGGGCTGAAACTTGTGCCCCAGTGCATGAAATGTTGGACCAGTGCCATGCGCTGACTGCATTTGTGCCTGAGAAAGAAGACATTCAGAGACAGGCATTTAAACTTGTCTTTTCTCCTCAGATTTTCTTGATTCCTATCTTCTGGTGCTCTGAAAGTTGTGTTTAACTTTTAAAAACTAAAAAACAGGCCATATCTTAGGAGACAAAGTCATTTTAGCACATTCATGTGTGTACAAGGTGTCAGCAAAGGCAGTTTGCTGTAGGATGCCCAGAGGGGCCTTTGTTGCCAGCCAGTGACCATTGGATTAGTCTCAAGTGTGGACTGAGCACCATTTCTTAGCTACTCTCAGTGGCACTGCCTCAGCTGGTCTGGCCACTTGTCCATGGTGTTGGAAAACAAAGATGGCCAGATTTTAAGAAGCAGCAGTCACTCATGAATAACCCTGCCAGGCCATTCTGAAATAATCCTGAGGCTTTCATCCCGATGTGCAGTACATGAGCCAGGCATAGCAGTCACCTGATGGTCCGCGACAACACGCCTGCTGGAAGTTTTTTAAACTTGTGTGAGATCACCAGCAGCCCACACGGTGCATAAATTCATGGGCCTGTTTCTGTCTTTTCTGCTGTCATCATTTCCCTGGTATTTAAAATTCAAGCGATAGGTCATGGGACAGTAAGTAACAACTAGATAAACACACCAAAGGACAAGACTTCCTAAACTATTCAAGAGAAAATCAAATGAGTGCAGCTCTCCCCAGCACCACTGAAACTGCTGGGACTCTGTGGGAGCACCACAGTACAGGTTAGGTGCAGGAACCTGTCCTGCTGCTGGAGGTGATGGGCAAAGTGTAGTGTAGAGGAGGCATAAGAGCTCCTCCAAGCAAACGTGGGGTTGCTTGGTCCTGAAGGGCATCCTGGTGGCACTGCCCGGAGCTGTAAAGAGTGCTACAAAGAGGCAGAATGCAAGGTGGCTTATTATATGTGAAGTCATACAGTGACTTTTATATTGTAATATATATGCTGTATTATATATAAAGTGAATCATTATATATGAGTGCATATATATATGTATACAGACATACATATATATTTGTGTATATATGTGGATTTGGGATGTTGTTTTGAATACAGATTACATCTGCACGACTGGATGGTTTGACATTACATTTCAAAGCCATAAGGGAGCAGAATACAAAATAAGGATGAGTAAGAAAAACAAATATAGAGGCTTAATGCTGTAAAGAAGGAAGGAAAAAAGTAGAAATAGGCAGGAAATGCAGAATGAGGGAAACTTGAACTTTGTGCTTTGATACTCCAGTCCAAAGTTTTTGAAACATAAATAGGGATCTCTAAATTAGTACCACCGATACACATAAAAGTCAGATTTTTGCGTGGTGGTGTATCAAGCCAGGCATTTTATTTAGACATACAAACGTAAAGCTTCTTTTTTTTTTCCCCCAGCAAGTCCCTTTGAAAGCTGTGCATTTATATTTATGCATATTTAGAGATCCAAAAGTATTACATTGATTTGAGGTTCTTGCTGAGTTTTAGCACCACCTCCAATCAGCCCTACCTTTCAGCTTGGACTGGTGTGCCAGCTCAGTGAGACACACCATTATCTGTGATGGAGACAGCGTGTGTGTGATACACCCAGAGGCCTGGATGAGTCACTGCTACCTGGACACGTAGAATAACACTTAAATGATGACTGAATTCTGGTGGTCCTACTTGCACAATTAGCCCCGCTGAAATGAAGATGAGAGGATAAGACTGAGATGATATTGTGAACAGCACAGTTCTCCTATCTTAGATGTTTTAATAGATAAATGGAAGAAATAAATACAAATAATTAAATTTGCTGAAATAGTCAATGTTTCTTGGGTGCTTACCCTAGTTGGACTCAGTTGTCTTGAAGCAGGGTCAAGTCACATAGATATTGCTTGAAATTCATCTAAATGCATGAAAATATCAGTGTCGTAGCTGGATGATCTCACTTAAACCTTGCTCCACTATTCCTGGAAAGGCCCAGTCCTGACATACCTAAGGCCACATCCTATGTTCCTTGACTTTCTTTGGTATCAAAGAGTGCAAATGTCTAGTAAACTGCAAACTGCAATCTCATAGTGTCCCTCCCTCATGGTGTCCCTCCCCATAGCAGTGGGGTTGGAAGTAGCTGATCTTTAAGGTCCCTTCCAACCCAAACCAGACCATGATTGCATGATTTTCCTCCCAAGGAAAACTACATGCGGGAGAGAATAAAATGCATGGTTCATCTCCTTTAGCGGAGTTCTGTTTCCTAAGGTAAGGATCTATTGAAATTGTGAGGGTCTTAGGAGACCCTCTTTAAGCAAGTTAGTCTAAAGGAGATATAATATTCCCTACAGGCACCTGAATCCAAGCTAGAGCTAGGGTCCATGCTGCAGCCCTGTTTCCTAACGTGCCTCGCTTAGAATTGCAGACACCATGAGGATATTAGGAGGCAGCGGCTCCAAAGAGGCAAAGTGTCAGCAGCTGACAACCAATTTAGTAAACAGAGGGAATCTCCTTTATACATAATGTTAATGCTAGGCATATCTCTTTAGTTTTAATAAAAGGCTCCTTCCTGACCCCAAACGGTGGACCCAAAAGCTCTATTTTAGGCTTAGACTGCTGGATAGTGGGTCTTTACTCAAGACACTACCTGAACTGAACTGAACTTAACATGCTGTGTTGGTCCCTGTCTATACCAGGGAAACATCTGTATTTTATCTCAACAACTGAATTCCCAGGGGCACACTGAAATTCCCCTCAATGGCTTGTTAATTCATTGCTTTTGGCAGTAGCTGTCAGCCCCTCCTATTTCACATGGCCTCTTCTGAGCTTACTTAATGGCGTCCTCTGTTTAATGCCCTCCTTGCCTGGATAGGAAGCAAATAAATTCAAAGTATCTGAAACACACTGATAACCAGTGACATCTGACATTCAAAGTACAAATCTGAATATGACTTAGTAACTGATTTCCATTATTGTAGCTTACAAAAAACCAGCTCTGGCCTTCCAAACAGATCAAATCACCCAGGTAAACCAGTATGTGACTCTTGTGTTCCTAACTCCTACAGTTTTGGGCAGTAAGGACAAGTTTGCACGTGCAAGCCACTAATCTGGCTATGTGTCTTTGTAAGGTGCTTGATATGCACCACCCCTCCTGTGCAGAGGCTGCCTGGGAAGAGGCAGCTTAGGCTGAGTGGCAGCATTCACAAAGTTCATGTTTGTGATGATGTGAAAATCAGCCCTTTGCTCAGGCAGAATTCTCCCCAGAAAATTGACAGTTAACACTGCACAGTCTGAGCTGTTCTATGCATGTGAAGAGAGGCTGGTGCTCGTAGGAAGACCTCTGTAACAACAGCAGACATGCCCCGAAATGTCATTAATAACAAACTGAGGGCTCAGACAACTTATTCAGCTATATCCCTGTCATGGGGAAGAAATATCTTAAATACACTCAAATGGGGCATAATTATGGGCAGATTTACTGTGCCCTGCAGCAAAATGCACTTTAAAATGTAGATATACCGCTGTAAGTGTTTGGAGAGTTTGGGGAGGGCAGGGAATGATGGATACAAGGTGCTCACTGTGAGCCTATGTCCAGTCAGGTCCAGGACTGCCTGCCAAGAGCTGTCATTTCCAGGTCCCCGAGCAGCTGCTGTGCTCCTTTCAGACAATCCCTGGAATATTACCATCTCAGTCTCTGGCAGGGTTAAAAAGAAAGCCTTTGAATTCATCAGGAGGAATGAAGCTTAGGACTGCACAATTCCTTCTATACCATGCAAAAGTAGAAGGTGTGGTAAGGGATGTGTCAGCCTCGTCAAACCTGTCTGACTACTCAGACAAAAAGTTTCAGGATGCCTCACTCTTCAGCTTCAGGTGGAGGAGACCAGCATGGGACATTGTTTTCCCGGCATGGTCCTACCATGGCCCACAGAGCATGCACACAGCATTTCTACACAGCTCTTGATTTCATGTTGCTGCAAGTAGAGCACTCAAACAGTGACTGTACAAGGTCAGATATTTAATGTTACATTATTATGGTTCCTTTAAAGTCTCACTTCACCATTCTGTTTCTTTCATCAACACCAGCAACATGTTTGCTGGAGCTTGAGTAGTTAACATACCTCAAGATGCTTAATAGGGCTGAGAGCAACACAAGGCTATTTCTAACTAATTATTCTTTAGTAGTTGGACAAAAATCTTTTCAGCCACATGCCATGCATGCAAAATGCATTCATTTGTGAGGATGAATTATTTTAATAAAATACAAACTTTTGCCAAGGTGCATCTGCCCCTCGTTATTCAGGCAGTTTGATAATTGGTGTTAGATACCACAGAGCTGTTCAACCACATGCAGCACAAGGTGAGAAGTAGGACAGGAGACACTCTCAAGGGATCTTTACACTTGCTTCGCACTGAGGCTGCTCTAATTTACACCCAGGTGTATTTGAGCCCAAGGGGACAAGGAGCGCCGTGATTTTATTGACACCCATCCCTTTCTTCTGCTTGTGCCCTCATTCTTGGAAATGAAAGTAAAGGATCAAATGGGAGCCTCTACAGTTACCCTGTAGACACCCAGGGTTCCCCTTCATTAGAGTGAATCTTCCATTAGCAAGGTTGCACATCATAACAGATGTTTGTCATCCCAGCATCTCAAATAACTGGGTTATGGCACTGGCCTGAGGCACTGATAGCCTTATTAAAATGTTACCACCGTAATTTAAAATACCTTGTAAGAGGGAATACCGGATCAGAGCGGTTACAAAGGTTTTAAGAATCTTTACCAACTTAATGGAGGAGGAAGTGTAGAACTTTATAAAAAGATTTTCATGCACATCTCCCCCATGCTGAAATTTTATGGTACATACAAGACTGTGAAGGATAATGGAGAACTGGATCTAATATATATAAAAGAATTCCAATTAACTCACTTTGCACTAGTTTTTGCAAGCAGACCTGTCATTTCATGTTCAATATGTGGGTCATACCACAAGTACTTTGATAACAACCAGGGAAAGTAAAGATTCAGTTCTTTACTGTGCCAGAAGCTCTGCTTCTCACAGCTGAGGAGTGGAGGTGTCATCCTTACAGGAATATTTTGTTCTCCAAAACCCTGAGGCTACGGAGGGCAATTTATCTTCTGGTAGAATTGGAAACCTCCTTACCAAGATACCCTCTGTACAAATTCCAGATGTTATCACAGTGTTGTGTGCTCCAGCTGTGCGTGCTTGTACACCACACCAAAGGGACCTTGCTCACCACACCAAAGGGACCTTGCGCTGCTTGGCAAAGGCAGCTTTAAGAATTGATGGGTGCGGAAAAAGCCGTTTCAAATAAATAAAACTTAACTTCAGAAAGTTTCTTGAGAGTCCTTTTATTCTCACCATTTAACAGGGGATTTTGTTACTCTAATTTGCAGTACAAATGAGAAAAGAAAGGAAAAAGAAGCAGCCTTCTCTTTCACACACACATCCCTTAACTCTCTAAAGACAAATTCAGAAGTGAGAAGTTGAAGTCAGCCTCTCTCTCCTTCCTCCAGCTGAGTCATGTTGATCAGAAATGGGAGCCCTTTTATTCCAGCTAGATTTTCCTCCATTATAAAACACAACCACTGCTAGAACTCGTTTAAACCTCGAGAAGTTGTCATCAGAGGGACCAGAATACTACAAGGCAGCCACTGGGGATCATGAAACATCTGTGATTTCCACAGCTTTCAAGATGTGGCGATGTAAATGTGGAAGTTTTCTCCACTCTAGACCAAATTCCATTGCTGCCCAAGTTTCTCTCAGACCTGCAATATTCTCCTCCACCTCAGTCCTCACTTATCACTATAGTGCTGCTGCTCAGCATTCAGGAACTGGTGTGCTTTGCTTCCTTCCCTCAAACACCTACACGAACCTTGTTGTTCAAATAGTAGAATCAATTGCATTTAGTTTTCTGCCTTCTCATTCCCTGCTGCATATAATTATAAAAGTCTGATAAAGAGACCAGAGAATTAGAGTCCTAATAAAATGAGATGCTAAAGAAGCTCTTTTGCATCAGTGTTTTCTTCACAGCTCTCCATCTGATTTGGATGTGTGGGTATCTACGATATCTTCTCTATGTAAGTAGGTCTGAGTAGGACGTGTAGGAAATAAAGTTGTTGTTTTATTTCCTCTTTTTCTGTTTAGATCCACTTTTCTTCTTGGGTGATTTGACTTCCTTTAGGAAACATCAGCTGTTTCCATAAAAATGCTCATCTTTTGCATGATTAGCAGCATAAGTACCAGCAAGGCTGACATATATGTGGGGTGTGCATGGCCTGGTTTTGGTAGCAGAGGGGTGCAGGGGTGGTTCTATGAGAAACTGCCAGAAGTTTCCCCAGAACCAGTGCCAGACAGCTCCAGGAAAGACCCATCACTGACCAAGGCTGAGTCAATCAGGAGTGATAGTAACACTTATGTGATAACATATTTAAGAAGGAAAAAAAGTTATTGCAGAAGTAATTTGCAGCCAGAGAAAAGCAGAGTGAGAATACGTGAGAGGAACAGCCCTGCAGACAGCAAGGTCAGTGGAGAAAGAGCAGGAGGAGGTGTTCCAGGAGCTGAAATTCCCCTGCAGCCTGTGGTGAAGACCACACTGAGGCAGCCGTGTCCCTGCAGCCCATGGAGGAGACCCACACCAGAGCAGGTGGATGCCTATGAACCTGTGGAAAACCCGCAGGAGCAGACTCCTCTTTCCACTTGTGGACTTGTGGAAAGAGGAGTCCACACTGGAGCAGGTTTCCTGGTGGGACTTGTGACCCCATAGGGGACCCACGCTGGAGCAGCCTGTGCCTGAAGGACTGCACCCTGTGGAAAAGTCACCCATGTTGGAACATTTTGTGGAGAACTGTTGCCATGGGATGGACTCACACTGGAAAAGTCAATGGAGAACTGTTTCCTGCAGGAGGGACCCCGTGCTGGAGCAGGGGAAGCATCTCTCAGAGAAGCAGCAGGAACATCCTGTGATGGATGGACCATAACCTCCATTCCCCACCTCCCTGTGCCACCGTGGCAAAGGAGGTAGAACTGGGAAGGAGGAAGGGGTGGCGGAAAGGTGTTTTTAAGATTTATTTTACTTCTTATTATCCTGCTCTGATTTTGTTAGTAATAAATTCAGTTAATATCCCCAAGCTGAGTCTGTTTTGCCTGTGATGGTATTCGGTGACTCATCTCTCTCCCGGTCCTTAACTCATGAATCCTTCCTTCTGTTTTCTCTCCCCTGCCCACTTGTGGAGAGGAGTGATAGAATGGCTTTGGTGAGTGCCTGGCATCCAGCCAGAGTCAACCCTATACATACAAAATTACTTTCATGGGAAACAAGGAAGAAAAATGATCACTTTGTGTTAACCTTGGCATAGCTGTGAGCGTCTATGCTGGCACTGAGGGATCAACAGTTTTATTTTTTTTCCATATGGATTTCTAGAAAATTACCTCCAAATGGCATTGTAGGAATCCGGATCAACTCACTGTACAAATGCCTCCTTGTGCATAGGTGTCAGTGATCTCAATGTGCTCAAGTAGGGTTTAAAACACCTGTGAACAGATACTATAAAACCACTCAATATGGAAGACTATGTAAAGCACTGTACACATGATTTCCTTCAATATAAGCAGAAATTTCACTCGCCCATACCACTGTTAAATGCAGTATGAGTTTAAATTAAGAACAAGTCCAGTCCTGGCAGCTGCATGACTGATACAGCCTCACCTCCAGGACAAACTCTAGCCATATCCTTGAAAAAGGTTTTGTCTGCGAGAAAGCAATAAAGTAACAATTATGATCTAGACTGCTGTGTAGAACACTGCGCTTTCTTGTGCTTTTGTAGCTAATGCACCTTGTTGATGCAGACAAGAACAAGAGGAAGCACAACCTGGCTCTTCTGGAAGAGGCGGGAGCACTCAGGGCTCGCTCCGCCTGTCTGTGAGCTGGGCAAAGGGCACATGGGAAGTGGCATGAGAGAGACACTGTGCCCAAGGAGAGCTCCTACGCAGCGGCGCTGGGCAGGAGGAGGATGGGACTCTCCTTCCTCCAATATGTCCAATATGTGTGTTGGACATATTTGGCTGCGAAGTTTTGCCTGCAGAGCTCAGCATTGGCCTGTACTGCTGCAAGGAGCAACTTCACCCCAGGTCCAGGACCTCACATTTGCCCTTGTCAAATTTCATGAGGTTCCTGTTGGTCCCTTTCTCCAGCCACTCGAGTCTCTGGGTGGCAGTTCTGCCCTGGCACGTGTCTGTTGCTCTTCTTTGGTGAGTTTGGTGTCGGCTGCAGGCTTGATGAGGATGCACACTGTCTCCACTTTCACATCACTGACAAAGATATTAAATTGCCCGAATAGATCCCCGAGGAATTCTGCTTCTAAAAGCCTCCAGGTAGAATATGAACCCTTTAAGCTCAAAAAACAAGGCAGTTTTTCACCCATCTACTAATCCACCTGTGCAGACCAGAATGTTCCAGCCTAGATACAAAGGCGCTCTAGGAAATCATGCCTAACTTTAAGTTAAACTCAAAGTAGATAACAACTGCTCTTCTTCCCTTATCACACAGAGCAATCAGTTTTGTCAAGCAGGGGAAATTCCCAGTCAATATTAGGGAAAATATGTTTACCATGAGGGTAAACACTGGAGCAGGTGCCCGGGGAGGCTGTGGAGTCTCCACCCTGGAGATACTCAAAATCCAGCTGGGCAAGACCCTGAGCAACCTGCTCTACCTGGACCTACTTTGTGCAGGGGTGGGATGAGAGACCTCTAGAGGTCCTGCAAAGCCTGTGCGATCTGATGATCTGGCCTTGGTAAATCCATGTTGACTATTCCCAATCAACACCTTCTCCTTCACATAACAAAGCTTTTGCATTCACCGCTGTCCCTCAGAAAGGTTTGATAGCAGCATAATCACACCATATCTGCCCTGGAATCTGTCCTCATTCCAAAGGACATAAATCACCTTCTTTGTTACCCAGTAGCATACACACAAATTCTGACAGACTCAGCAGAGACCCTGATACTTCTGCCTTTTGGGTGGATGAAGACAAGGCTTTTCCTAGGCCATGTTTTTTTAAATTTATTTCTTGTTGCTGGATGATAGCAATTAGGAGAAGGTGGAGCTGTCAGCATTGTTTTTATAATGGAAGAATAAGGGACATAGATGTGTCCAAGTGTTAGTGATATTCACATTCAAGCATGCTAAAACACTAAAGCTGGTCATAATTTTGCCTGTAACAATAGTGGTGAAATACTTTTCAAAAATGCAGAGATGCATTTTGGCATCTCTGAGAGGTGCCAAATGAGCAAAAACTAATGAGATGAGACAACATAACAGCTATGCTAACGTTAGAAATGTAACAAGCAGAAAAGAATGCAAAATTCTTATCAAACAAGCTGATTTTACAGTTGAAGATTAATGTTCGTTGCTTACAACAGTATGTTGTAAAACCATTAGACATCATCCTTAGGACACATCTACGCTGTCATTGTGGTTTGCTCTCTCTTTCACTCCTGGGCCCCTGATTGTCCATACCATTTATATGCTGGTTTGCCCCCAGGGCTTCTACATGGAGAAAATCAACTCTCTCCCTCCCAGAGGGCACAAAATTCCCAGGTCCCATCTCTAAGGACACAAGACTCCACAAGCTCCACTGCTTAGGTCAGACTTTTCTTCCCGAGGCGGTCAGGGTTTGCTTCCCGAGCAGACCATGGGTTGTGTAGGCTCACTCGGAGTCTCTCGTCACACTGAGTTATTCATTTTGCTGTGTTGCTTCATCTGGAGCAGATGAGCAGCTTTCTGCAGGGCTACTGGAAGGCTGCTCCGGGGGAAACTGTGGATACAGTCCTTCAGTGAAATAGTCCGCTGTGGGTTTAGCAACTGTCCATCCCCAGGAAAACCAGTTAGGATTTTGCGTACACTGGCTGGCTCTGTTCAACTAAACTTGCTCTGAGCCAATTTTGTGGTAAAAAAACACAGTTTCCTCTAGAATCCTCACTCTACTAGTAAAGAGAAATCACCCCTGTAGCAGCAGCAGGAGTTTTCCTGAAAACCGTTTCAGATTTCAAACAAATATTTCAGATTTCTGTCACAAAACCTGATTTCCTTTATGTTTGCAGAAGGCTGGATCCTTCATGCATGGAGATGTTGTCCTCCTTGGCATCGCATCTATGAGAGGTCTGTGGGATGCCCCGGCTTAAGATAATACCTATCATATATACAGTACCGCATGCAGAGCTACTTTTAAATAAACACACAAAAAGTCAGACCTAGAGGTCCCCAGGATTTTCATGTTCTACATTGCTGTTATTTCCCTTCTAGCTTCACATGTCCTCAAGAAGATCAGGTTTTGCCTATCAAATTGACTGATGGGTGTATTCTATATACACTACCACATATTTCATGCATAACAAGAATAAAAACATCCTGCTCCAGAAGCGCAACTGCATTCATTCATTCATTCATTGCTCTGCATTTCCATCCCCTTTAACCCCTTTTTTCTGCAGACTTTGACGAGTTTCCACAGCTGAAAACTCTGTGCAAAATTGACACTGACATACTGAAAAATCCACTGCGATGTGCCCTTGTTTCTGATGGGAATAGCCCATCGGGGTGCTTGTTCCAACACGCGCGATACAATTTTTGCACCAGCAAACAAGTTTTTATCTAGCACGCAGAACTTATTCAGAAGGTGTTACTTCTGCTGGGACTAGAGGCAGGAATGAGTCACATCTCTTTAATACGCATGAAGTGCCCTGCCCCAAGGAGTGCCTCTGTTTTCCTCCCTTCCCTGTCTCGCGCACTCTCTCTCAAGCCTTAATTGTCTTGAGTTATAACGCTTTTGAGAAATCACTCTTAAAATTATGACTCCTGTTAAAGTTAATTAGACATGAACCCCAGCCAGGAGAGCAGGAATGGTTTCATAATTGTTATTCTAGCTGAAACCAGGAGGATTCCCTGACCACAGGAAGTTCAAAGGACCAGCAGCAAAAGGAGGAGATAACCTCTGTTCCCAGAGAACACCAGCTTCACTTGGGATGCCAGCGGATTTATGACAGGAGCTTCGCTCTAATTACTGTTTGGGGTGGAGCCTCTCACAATGATAAACAATAAGGTTTCTACAGGGCTGAACTTTGTAACAGCACCACATATTTAGGCACAGGCGTTACAGCAGCACGCATGCAGTGTATTTTAGAGTCTTCTCTCCCTGGAGCTGGGTATCACCCTAAAACAGGAGGTGTTGCCCCATGTGACCCATTTGGGAAAAAAAATATGCTTCGTTGAGGTCACATTATTTTAACTAGCAAAATGTAGTCATATTTACAAATTTAAAAAGCCAGAAGACATTTGAATCTGCGACATTTAAGAGAGAAAGGGAGCTTTATATAGACAATATTTATTGATATAAAGTCAAAGCAAACTAATAATCTCAACCTGCAACAGGACAACAATAATTGTAAGACTGTACTCAAAAACACCCTGTGGAAGAATTCCCATTGACTTTATTGACTAAATTCTCACCCCACAGATTTTTCTTAAGCTGCTTCCACATATAAAATTAATTTCAAAGTCCTTTCAAAGATGAATAATGTTCTTATTTTTTGAGCATCCACAGCATATTTAATGATTTATAAACATGCACATCAGAGCCTTTGCCCGGAGGGTACCATAGTCTAGGTAAAATACAGCTAGAACAGATTCAGAATAGCATAACACCTACCTAACATAAACATTAATCATATATGCAGACTTACAAATATGGAGATGGATGGAGAAACATTTCAGATGCCACTGTTTAAAGGATTCATGCGTATACAGAAGGTTTTGGAAAAAAGAGAGGAAGGTCATACGGCTCAGTGTCAGGATGAAAGCCAGTTTTGTTAGAAGGCACCGAGCTGGGCTCTGTAAATACATGTGGTCTGGTATGGTCTATGGTCAGGAGGGAATCTGGAGCAGCCTGAGAGCAAGATAAGGGAGGAATGTGTGTGCAGATACAGAGACAGGGGTCAGGAAGGGCATAGCTTGTGGAAGTAAGAGGCTCCAAACTCAGTGCAGAGAGACAGGAAAACCTGGAGAGAGGGAGTGTGAGGGGGCAGTGAGGCACGAAGGAAGATTAACTTCAGCAATAGATGAACTTAGGATAATCCAGTGATGTGAAGCAAGGACTTACAACGATACCATTTTCCTTTTTTCCTGCAAGTTTTAAATACAGATTATTTCTGTTGAAAGAACGTATTTTGTCATTTTTTCAAGGGATTCAAGAAAAAATTTCTGTGTATGAGTTACAGAGCTTACCTCTCCAGACCTGTTGGTGTTATCTTTAATACCTGCAAGAAGAGGGCTGGTCGCTTCTTGCAGAAAGGAGCAACACATTTCTGCATACAATGTACATGTTTTCTGTGAATGCTACAATTTTTTTAGCAGAGGGCAGCTTGGCCCTATACTAATGATTTACTTCAGTAAGACTGTGGTATAGCATGAGCCTTGGCAGAAAAACCTTGTAAGGCAACATGGAGATTCAGGAGCAATGCAGGCATGGGTAGGCACAGGGCTCAAAGTGGACTTTACTGCTGTTTGAAACCCAGCAGGTTTACAGAGACCCAGGATCCCATGGCTCCCACAGCCTGCAAACATGCAGCTTGTGCCTCCAGCACAAGAGAGCAGGGAAATTCATCCAGCTGTGGACCGCCAGCCCTGCAACTGCAGGAATCTCAGTTTGCATCAGGTAAAGCGTATCTTTTGGACAACCTCCTCTCATCTGTGAAAGCCCTCAGACACTGTCAGAAGGTCAGCAAACAACTATCTGCAGGAAAACAGCAAACACAATAAACAGATGGATATGCCAGCACAAGATCACTGAAAGAGATGTAACAGAGACCATTTCCTAAGGATGCTCTATCCTGCATACAGCCATAGCTTAAAACAGTGGGCTACTTTTCACAGAGATGAAATTTTAAAGCCAGAAGGAACTGGTTTGATAATATAATTGGTCCCTGGCACAGGGCAGACTGTGCAATCTCACCTTGTAAATCTAATCTTTTAATAAACCTATTTTGTGGCTGAGTTAAAGCACAACTTTTGGAAAGACAATTCCACTTTTACTTCAGATGACTGTATGATGGATGGTTAAGGTCTTCAAGAGGGAAAGATCATCTTCAAAGGATCATTTTGGATCACAGGTCTGTGAAGCTGACAGTTTGGCTTCCCCTTATCCCTGGATTAGCAAATAGTGCGAGAGCACTTGAGTCCTGCCCTGCTATGGGAGAATTGGCACCTTGTATGGGACCAGCTGGGAAAGCTTAGGTGGGAAAAAAGAGACATGACAAAGGGATACCGAGGTGGAAAGCTTGTCTATCTTTCTGGCCGCATTACTTGATCTGACAAAAGATTTTTAGTCAAAAAAAAAACCACCTTTTTTCTCTTTTACCATTAAGTCATCCCAGGTGCCACAGTTCTACTCCTGCATCTTGCATTTCACCTCAGAAAACAGCATACTCAAAAAAAGTCTTTCAACAAAAGAGAAAACCACAGTAAAATAACAAAGCATATTACACCCCCATTATGTGGCTCACAGCCAGGTAGGATGGTCTCAAGATCTGTTATTGAGCAGAAATAATAAACATTTGGTCCTATGGATGCAAAATGATGGACTCAAACAGAGCAAGGACTCGTGTACATGCTGTCCATCTCCTGACTCACACGTGCAACAGTGGAATGTGTTACTTTCATAAAATATGCCTTTTATCTTGCTGCAGCTAACAGCAGATCTGTGGTTAGGAATTTTTCAGGCATGCTTCATTCAAGTGGTGCTGCCTCAACAGAGAGCTGCTGTGTCTTTCCCCTCCCCTCGCAACCCTGCCAGGCGGCATATCCTGAGGGAGGCCTGGCACACTGGGAAACTGGCTCTTGCCAAACTTGCCTCCTGAAAAGAGGAGGGGTAACATGGGGCATGGCCAAAACCAAGGAATCCTCACGGTGGTCCTCTCGCAGCATGATCCCTTTGCCTCCAGGAGCTCTGACTGAAACAAGCAGGATTTTCCATTGCATTCATCATCCCATCATTGGGAAACAAACTCCTGTCTTTCCTGACCTCCAAAATGAGCCAGAAATAGCTCATTGTGGATGCACAGTCAGCCTCTTGCGGCCTAAGGGTGATGTGAAGAATTAAGTGTTTGACCTGGTCTCCTCTGATTGGTACAAGAAAAGGGAATTAATTTTGTCCTGTGAAATATCACTCCATGCTTATGGTACCTTGGAGGACTTAGCAGAAGATTAGGTGTTGTCTGGCATCAGCTTGGTATTCTTATATCTAAATCTCTGGACTTAGACTAACAAATATAAGTGTCCATCCACATTACAGGCAGAATTTTTAGCTCTTCCACTTATGCACAGTAGAACCAAGGTCTCCTGAGGCGCAAAAGAAGTGCAGGCTAATTTTAGTGACTGGCAAATAAGTTCAGTTTGTACAAACATGCAGCCTGGAGAAATACTTGATTTATGATGAAATAGGTTTATTTCTAACATAGAAGAATTCAGCACAGAAATTCTTTTCTGGATTCTAGAGTTGCTACATTTCTAAACTGCAATCTCATCAAGACAATCACCTTCATTTTACAGCATGTTCCATTCATGGTCCCTTCTGTTGTATCTGTTGTCTTCACACATGTCCTAAAGAACTGGGAAATACAGGCAGGCCTCCATCTCCAAACATATGAAATGAAATCATCCCAGTCCTCAACAAGCTTGTTTGAGTTCCAGCTAATTAAAAGGCATGAGAAGAGGGTAAGGATCTGGTCCTCTGCCCCCTCTTGCATCACCTGGGAGAGCTGAGGCCCCTGCCCTGCTCCCCAGGCTCCTGTAACTTGCCTGGGGGGTCCAAGGAGGATAGTGGTCTCTGTCTGCAACCCGTGATCCTGGGTGCTAATCTGAAAATCACCAGGTTAGACAGACATTCAATTCCATCCACTGAACCTGTGGAGAGTTGCCGAGATGAACCACACGTACTCATAGAGTTATTGGTGGAACTCCCTCTTATTGATTATTATAGGCCTGGTTATATACATTAGTTAGCTTGTTCACGAGTCACTTAGCAACTTATGATTGTATAATAGCTAGTATCACGCGTATAATAGTTAATACGGATTGGCTATAGCTAAACAATCATGCTTTTTCTCTATTCTTTTCTTGTGGTTACATGCTCCTGTTTTATCATCCTGTCTTCTCATTTGTTACTTTCCTACCAGTGACTTTGTTTCTTCTTTCTTGCTTATTAAGGATAATCAAGGTTGCTGAGGCCTAGGTTGTGCACATTCCAATGAGCAGCTCCCGTGTGAAACTGCTCTCAGTATCCATTTTCTCTGAGAAACTGCTCAACAATTACTGAAACCTGGGTTGTGCACGTAGCTTAGCTCTGTATGTCCTTGCTCAGCGAGCCATTCTTCTGCATGAACCAAACAGATCTTGCATTTAAATCTGTTGATATCAGTGGCTGTGCACAAGGGGTGGATTTGCTGCACTGCAGCTATCCACTCAATAGCAGAAATTGCTGTTTTCAAATATTGTGTGCATTTATCTCCTTTATGTCTCTATTGTCCTGGCTCTGCTGGCCTTGGCCCACCTCCCTTCTTCATGTGATTGCTGGAGCAACACCACTGAGCATCATCACCTTGTGGAATAGCAAGGCTAGGAAGGTACATCAGTGTGGAAAGTAGAAAACTTAGGTGAGCACATTCAAAGGGGAAAGGAGCACAGAGGCTTCAAATTTTGTCCAGACTTGCTATTCATCTAGCTCCAGCACTTTCACTCCAGCAGTGGTCTTTAGAAAGAAATACTGCTCGTGAAAAATAAGTTTGGATAATGCCCTGATGAATATGATGGTAACAGTGCTAAGAATCATCTGTTTTTCTAGAGAAAAGAAGGAATAATTTTCCTTTTCTCCTCTATATTAATGAGAAGTAATCTGAAACAGTCAATGGTCTAGAAATCCATCTTTTGAAAGGAATCTTCCAGATACTCTGGTAGGTGATATTTGAGAACCTACAGAGTAAGCTCGCAAAGAATAGAAAAGCCGGTTGCACATACAAGTTTTCATATATTCCAAGCCTTTACCTTGAAGCACAGGTTGTCCACAGGTACTTGCATTACACACTTAATTGTGAAGGACTTTCACACTGATCAGCCCAGAATTTTTTGTCTTAGAGTATAGCCACCTTTACAAGAAACCACATCAACATGCCAGCCAGGCTCCCCCAGGACAAGCTATTTCCCACTGACTCTTTCCAAAGTCACATTGTATCTGAGCTTCTCAAAGGCCAGGCCCTTGTCCTGGGCGAGGAGGGGAGAATTTGCCTCTGACATGCGTCCCTGACGCAGCTCCCAGGGAGCTGCCCTAGCACGGAGCAGTGGGTGTGGGAGGCAGGCTGCTTCCACCCTCCCATCCCCTCACTATCAACAAACCATCCTGCACGCTGAGTTGCAGGTAGGGACATGCCCCCTGGATGAGCTGCAGGTAGGAACGCGTCCCCTCCACGGCTGCCTTGGCTCTGCCGCCAGTGGCTGTGAGTAATGATCAGGCAGCCCTGCAGAGAGCACCAGGTGCTGTTTTGACAGGTCTAGCAAGCTGCCATTATAGAAGGGACCACAATAAAGGCTGAAAATAAACCCACATGGCCAACCACCAGTGGAGAGGCAGTGCTTTGCAGCACGGATCCAGTCAGCTTTCCACTTCCCAAAGTGGAGGAAATGCCCACTTCCCTTGGCAGCTACAGGTCCGTTGTGCCGCAGTGCTGCACCAGCGAGCCAGGAGCATCCGCCGCTCCCTATCTGCACGCCCTCCAGCTCCTCCCTGACATTCACTCGCCCTCCAGACTGAAAATGACCGCCCAGGCTGGCAATCACACTGCCAACAACAAAAAGGAGAGAGGGAGAGGGGGGTGGAAAAACCAAAAAAGGCTGTGGTGGTATGAAACAGACCCTGCAGCAATGGGGGCTGGATAGGAGCAACGCCTGCACTGCCAGAGAGTGTGGTGCTAGGAGCGGGTGGGGATTGCACGCATTCATTCATCTGTGGGACTTATGGAGATGGAGAAGATATAACTTTCACAGGGGGTTATAAAACACCGCATGCTCTGGGCAATCAGGCAGATAGAAAGTGGAGCCTGTGCGCTGTGCATATTCAGACATTACGTTGGCTCCAGCAAACACAGGGCAGGCAGAAAGGAAAGCCTTTGGGCTTTTTTAGGTGGGAGCTGTCAGCAGTGCCAGGGAGAAGAGGGGAAGCTCCAGACAAAGAGGTGAGGGAGGGTCAGCCTGGGAAGGCTCTGTTGCTGCAACCTGCCCGCTGTGAGAGCACTGGCAGGAGACCCGACAGGGAAAAAGTAAAGGAACTGATTCTAGAGGCTCTGAATTGATCCTTGCCCACAGCAGAGGCTGAACACCTCAGAACAAAAAGAAACGGACAATTCAGCACTTGGGGATCTAATGCTGGCAACATTGACAAGAAGAGTAGGGCTTCAGGATAATTCAGGAGGTTGTGATCTTTTACTCCACTTTCCCTCATTCTTGTACTATTTTCATTCAGAAAAATGAATAATCTGTCATTTTAGTTCCTCCAGGAAACTGTTCCTCTGTTTAAGAGGAAACTTTTCAGAGATACCTTAGCGAGTCCCATTTGTTTTCACTAGATTTTATAGTTACTCGGGCAGCTATTTTAGAAAAGCTTTGCTTGGAAACCAGGGATATGGATCCAGATGAAAGTTAGGAGCCCAAAAATCTTCAGACAGGCATTTGCCAAAGCCTGGTGGGGTAAAGTGCTGAACTTCCTTCCACTGGGATAAACTGTTCACCAAGGAAATCTTACCTCTCCCTTCTTTCCTTCATAAAGGAAAACAGGGGAAGAAATTTACATTATCCTGACATGAGTATGTTTAAACACAGCCAAAAACTTCTGCAACCTGTGATTTCACCCAGCCCAAACCAAATTAATTGCTTCTCACTAAGCCCCTTGTCAGTACATGCAATGTGGTAAAGTATTAGCATTATCATAGAATGACAGACTGATTCAGGCTCTAAAAGACCTCTTGGATCATGAAGTCCAATCATGAACCTAGCACTGCCAAATCCAGACCTTATTTCCTTTAAGGAAACAGCCACTGCTAGCCAGTTGCCCAGGGATGCTCTTATTACATCGCTACTATACAAAATAATTTCACTTAATCTGCAGTGACATAAAGAGATTGTTCCTGCTGTAAGGTTATGCTGTGTTTAATGCAATATAATTAAAAATCTTTCCACATGTCCTGCATGCCTATTAAAGCACTCTAATTGTACCTGTTAGGAGAGTTGCAGAGAACTCATTTGGTATCAGCAAAGTTGTGAGAAATCAAGGCCCTTTTCTGGCCATCAGTGGGAGTATCTGCAGTGCCAGTGATTAATGCAGCTATTAAGTTACAAAGAAAACTCTTCATCTGACTGTCCTCTGACTCAGCCAAAAACAAACTTGCTTTATCTCTCCTTCCGCAGCCCAGGCCCCCTCCCTCGCTCCTTTTCCACATCAACAAAGGAAAATGTGGGACAAGATGAAAGAGCTAGGCCAAGGCTTTCATTAGCATACCAGGCCAAGGAAAAAAAGGCAAGAAGCTCAGGGAAGGACTCAGTGCTCAATTCTTGCCTTGTAACCAATGCCAAGGAGTTCTATGTGAAGCAACATAGTTGGTGTGTAGCGTTTAATGACCTTACACGTTGCTGCCTCCTGCCAATGCCAAAGGTCATCCTTCAGCATGGTCCTCAAATAAGCTCTGGTTTTAATCCTACCTTCCTTCTGACTCAAAAAGTGCATGCAACAATCAGCACAGAAAGAGAGCTCATAAACCCATCCTGCTGAATACCTCTGTTGAAAGCTTTTTATTTTAAGCCACTTTATCGGACTGCCTGTCACATGGTCTTAGCTTTATTAATGTCTCTTCCCAAACCTGCTTAAACATTTATTTTACTATGCCATGTAAAAAGGCAGCACTTTATCAAGAGGTTTCAGTACATACAGAATAATTTACAGCAGCTGAAGAATGGGCCAAAATACATTTATAGTTCCACTATTTGCTACTTTTTATTACTGTGTGCTTTTTAATGTGCTGTGTATTCAGCCTGAAAAGACAATATAATCCAAGCAAACATTACTGATAACAAGCCCTGAATAATATCTTTCATAGCACAGAAGGATCTTAACCAAGCTAGACATTGTCCCTTGCCTGCAAAGATTACAAGTGACACAAAAGATAAAAGAGGGAAGGAGGGAAAATCCACACTGTCACTGCAATGCCCAGTAAGATTTTCCTTGTTAAGCTGCCCAGATAAGTTTCTGCTACAAGAGTGTTTTCACTAGTGTGTTACATTTTTGTTTGGATGAACCGATTCTTTTACAACCAGTCCTGACCTGCTACACTCTTGGCTGGCCCAAATAAAAGCAGCAGTATCTTCCATTTCAGGAATGGATGGGGAAGAATAGTGTCTCCAGGTGATGTCAGAGGAGTCCAGTCCTTCTTGCTACAAGGCCTCAGACTGTGACTCACCCTCATGGCTGTGTGTAAAACCAATCCTTCGGGACGTTGCTTCTATGAGCCCGGTCCTACTCTCATCTCTTACCTCCTTTTTCCCAAATGGAACAAAAAGGCAATGGACAGTTTCCAGCATATGCTTGCACCTGCTGGATTTGATGATTTATTTCATCCATTTCCTTATTTGAAAACCTTCTTTTCTGGCTGGGGAAGATGCTAAGCAATCCCTCTCTGTGTGCCCAACTCCCACCCAGACCCTGAGGAACCATAGTGAGATCTCACATAGCAACATGAGACAGTGACAGTATTTCTTCCCCCCCACCAAGTTTTGCTTATCACACACCCACTAAGCTTCTGTCCTCTTCTGGAAAGAGGCTCCAACAGCACAAAGGGCACCCCAAACTTGCTTAAACCTTTCCACAATGCAGGAAATAGTCCTATAAAATTTGTGAATGGAGGAGCAATTCCTGCAATGTCTTGCTCTTCCTATCTGCTCTGCTCTTACCATTGATACAGAGCAAAACGGGCTCCTGTGACTACACAGGGCCTCATGAAAGAGCAAGGCAGGAGTGAGCTACAGTGCCTCCCTCTCTCCTTACTGTCACAGGTCTTGGTGGAAGCCTCTAGCAGCCATCTATCATCCATCCATTCATTCATCCATCCATCCATCCATCCATCCGAATCGCCTGCAGATTTTCTCGCCCCGCTGATGATATCCCTCCATGGCCATGCTTCTGCATTCACTTTGCCTTCCCCCAGGGATGACATCTCTCCCAGTAATTGGTGAAAGCTCCTTGTTTTTCTATAATTCTTTAATTACCATGGCAGTAATCTTCCAGTAACTGACTTTGCTCTTCCAGTAATTACACCGTACGGGTATTTATGGGTGTAATGGACACATAGGACAACAGATCCACCAGAGTACCTATAAAAATTAGGATTTATACTCCACCCAAACGCTGATTTCAGTAATCACATATGTACATCT
Source organism: Callaeas wilsoni (assembly GCA_013398955.1). NCBI lineage: Eukaryota > Metazoa > Chordata > Aves > Passeriformes > Callaeidae > Callaeas > Callaeas wilsoni. The sequence continues at coordinate 21,102 of VWPU01009406.1, forward strand.
TCTCCTAGTTCAGTGAGGCTTTCCACAGACGTCCTTGTGTTGCTCCTGGAGGCTTCATTTTCCCAGCAGACCAGTGGTTTGAATGCCTGACACATTTGCTGATGCTGCATTTGACGCTGGTGAGCATTGCTTCCCTGTAACTGAAATGAAGCCCAGTCCAATCAATCATCACCATCGTTATTAACTGATTTCCCTGTCTCATCCCTTCCCCAGAGACTGAAAAACCAACCAGCCAAGCAGAGGGGTACCAGGCATCCTGCAGCACAGCCTCTTCCAGAAGAAACCTGACCTTTCTTGGTCCTGAAGACATTTAGCCTTTGGCCAACCTGTTATTCAACCCCTAACAGCAGCTGCAAAGGAGTACCAGACACAGAACTGCGGATGACATTGGCTTCCGTACTTGCTTGAGGAATGTTCATCTTCTCAGCAGCTGCACAATGCCCATGTGTGGAACACAGGCTCTTCCGACATCATCAGGTTTAGCAAAGGCCAGATATACCTTCATACCCCAAAAATATGCAGGAGACGTGAACCTATTTCATGCACCTCCCTCCCTGCTACTTAGAGTTTGCAAACACGCATCTCAGTGTTAAGTGCATGCCCACAAAGGGTCATAATCAGGTCAGAAATATCATTGTGGGACAGCGCCTGATGCACTAACTTAGAATGGAAATAACCAAGAAATAAGTCTGTTACTTTCTTTCCAAAATGTTAACACTCTCACGCTAAGTGCTACACATTTGCGTGTGTTTTTCTCTTTTAGGATGCTTCCATTTTTGTGCCAGCACTGCTGGATTTTGTAAATATGTTAACATTATTTGTATTATCTTCACTTCTCAGCCAGAAAAAATATCAAAAGGGATTTTTTTCTTAATGGTCTAAATAGTCAAAGCTGGATATGTCCTACATAGCAGACTCATGAGGTTTACATTAATAAATTGTGGTTGGAAGAAGGACATTCATGGCACATTTTTACACAGAACAATTTTCACTGAAAGAGATGAAAAATAGTTGTTGGAGTTTTTACTTACAGAGACTCAAAAGTTGGAAAAATACCATCTGTTTTCATTAAAATTAAGAAACATGATATTTTCTGACCTTGTTCTGTATTGACCTTTTTTCTGATGAACCTCTTTGATCAAGTCATTTTATACTTAATTTCAAATCAGCACAGAGAAGGTCAGTACCTCTCTGCATAACGAAAATTTGTATTAATCCCTGCATTAATATCCACACTCATACTTGACAGGCCATACTTTTTTTGTGATGCTGGTTGTGGACAGTATCTAGTATTGCTATCCAAGTACTAGTTAAGTAACACTTCAGGGAATATTGGTAATATTCACACCAAATGCTTTCACATGGACCTGCATGACACACACTCTGCTGCCAACAAACATGGTAACACATTAAACCTTTCTGAGAGGCAGTCAGTGTATCTCAGATAACTATGAGAAAATAAGAGAAAAGGGAGATGGGATTCCTGCTGTTTCTCAGCTTGTCCCTGTAGGGTTTCCCCATTTGCAAGGCCTTTAAGGATTGCTGCATTCAAACCATCATGATCGAATGCATCCAAATGAATTTGCCCTGCTAATTCAGGCTTGATTATTCACAAAAATGTTGTGGTTTTTGGGGGGTTTTGTGGTTTGTTTTTTTTTTAATTCCTATTTTGAAATCTCTTGCACAGGCTTCAGAAGAGGCAGCCCTCTGCATGTCTTCCTGCCGTCTCCCAATAATTCACTACCAAAAGGAAACCACCAGAAAAAAACTGGAGCTCAGATGTTTCAGAGAATTAGAGTTTTCCATCTTTTATGAAAAGAATTAATGGAAAAACACTCTCCAGAACAACCATTAAAATAATTCCTTTTTTCTTCAGCTGGCTTTAATCTCTCCCTCACTTTCAGCAAGGACGACTCCCAGTGGTGGTCCCAGATCAGATGCCGTACATGAAGCAGCTGCATTTCAGAGCACAGTAAATCACTTGCAGATACCCAAATTGGCCACAGATGCAGAGCCAACTCATCCAGCAATGTACAGGACAGTAATGCTCAGGAAGCAACTTTAGTTTCATCAACTAAGGTAGCTTGGGTGACGCCTTTGCCTGAAGCACAGCCCTGGCTTTCTGTTGCAGCCAAAAAAAAAGCTGCTGAGTGTGGACAAATCAAGGAACAGATTAAAAAGTAGCTGAGCTGACGCATGTTCTTTGTATATCATCTTCTTTCAGTGTACGATTCAATCCAAACTTCTCAGGCATCAGATAGTGGACTGGGATGTGACTTATTTTTTCCTCCATTATTAAAGAAAAATCCACAATGTGGTTTTTGAAAGGATCAGCTGATAGTGATGCATGCCCACCCAAAACCACAGAAAGCACCTCACTCCAAATTGCATAAACATTCAAGACAATACATATTTTTTAAATGTGCTTTTTGATATTGCTTCACAAATTGCATTTGCAGACAATGGCCCCATGTTCTCTTACAACAGACAACTGCAGTTTTGCCAATAGACCTGCACAGAGCTAATGGGAAAGGTGCTTGGGTCTCCCTGGTATCAAAGTATCCTGTGTGCCACTACTCTTGCATTTCCCTGGACAAGATAAGAGTACATGTGTAGCACCTCAGAAATTAAAAAGTTTGTTGAATACCAAGAGCAGGAAATGGAGGTATTTCACATCTCTCAGAAGCTCCTGCTCTGGCTGATCACAGTCATGCTACAACCTCCAAACCATCAAGACACACTAATGATTTGCAAAGAGCCTGAGGTCTGCAACTGCTTTTTAAAGTATGTAAATCAGAAGGGGAAAAAAAAAAAAATCAGACAATTGTTTTTATTTCTGGTGTTTTGCAAACATGATGAACAATTGCAAATACCACTGTAGTTCAGGGGCAGGGGAGCTGCTGGAAAAACAAGCAGTACCTTTTTGAACAGTCTGAGGCATCTACAGGGACACAGTACGGAGATTTATATTAACAGGGGCTTCACTGTGCCATGAGTATATGGTTTGGTCTAACTCCTCCCTCGAGCCTGCTGCAAGCTGCAGGAGAAATCCCTTGACTCTCACGGCCACTGGGCCAGTACCACAGGAAAAATAAGTCAAAAAAACTTGCAGACAGCAAAGGAAAAGTAAAAGCACATTGCAAAGAGGTAGAGAGCTGGAGCAGGGGTTGGTGCATCCCGCTTCTGGAGGAGCAGCCACAGCTGGTACCAAATGACCAGTGCCAGTACTGGGTGAGGCATTTGCGATCCAAAGGGGTGATGGTGCCAGAGGCAGAAATGGAAGCCAAGTAAAGCCTCTGCTCTCCCAGCCTGAGCACGAAGCAGAGGAAGGAGTTAACATCACGTAGGTTTCGCTTTACTAAAAAGATTTTTGTTTTGTTTTGGTTTTAAATCAACATGCCTGCACCTGTCAAGGAGAAACCATCAACTCAGTACAATCACAGAGATCTAGAGGGCAGATCCTCCAGGATCATCCATCACGCCCTGCTCCGGAGGAGTTGAAAAAGTTGTAATAAACACAATGCAAGCAAGCAAAGGCTGGAAGGAGAGATCAAAGGGTTTACCCGGCATGCCTCGCTGTGGGAATGGGGAGTGCAGCTGCGTACATGAAAGGGTTACACCCAAAAAATGAAGGCAATTGCCAAGCAGGGTGGAAAGAAAATCTGTTTACAATTGCAAAGCCTCATGCTTCCACCATTAGGTGTTACGGAGCAGGAATCCTTCCCTGCTAAATTTTCCAATTAGCTTCCTTGACTTTTTTAGGCATGTAGTTTCCTTTCTTATTATTCGTTTGGAAAATTCTTTTCTAGAGTACTGTTCCCATGCAAACCAAGAATTAAAAAACAAACCCCAAAAAACTCTGATGTCATTAGGATGAGCCGTATGCCAGTTCAGACAGGATCATAATGGAAAAGCATCCAAAACTCTCAACTCTTTGCTGTGATACAGGCTCAACTCTTGAGCTTCACCTGTAACAAAAATAGCAAAAAACTTCCTGTGTCCTTATAGACGGTCTAATTTATGGAATAATTTTAAGTTTTATCACCCCCTCCCTCCAAAAACAAAGTAATTTTAAACAAGATACTGTTGTTTCCTCTCTCCCAGAGCACGTTCTGAATACGCCTTTATGTTTTCAAAGAAGTGGTCCATTTGAAAATAAAACTTAAAAAAAATTGAAAGAAAGAGGAACATAGAAGTACTGTGAAAGACAGGAATCGAGACAGGTACTGACTTAGTGATGGACAATATTTTGAAGTCTGAGGTGCTTAAGATTGGGTCTTCAAGAAGAATGTGTTCAGTACTGTGGAGATGAGTTAAGAAGAAAAAGAAAGGAACTGACACGAAGCCCTTTCAGGCCAGTACGTCACTGAAGATGAGGCAGAGCCTTTGCTGACCCTTCAGGCTGTTTGCTGGGAGGGAACTCAAACTCTTCCTGTTGAGAGATAAGGTTAAGAAAATCCTCATCAAACAGCTGCACTGAAATGCTGCTAATAATACAGCATTCGGCTTTCCTGGGATGGTTTAAAAGCTTGCCATATTTTTATTGGACTTTCCAATGATGTCAGTTCGAGGCAGGGCTTAGACGAGTAATTGCTAAAGGGTGAGTCTAAAAAGGGTATAATTACTGAAGGGAGTGTCTGATGTGGGAATGTGGCATTCCAGCTGGAAGGAGAGATGGGTCGGTCTCTCCTGGGTCCCAATGAACTCCCAGATGCTGCATGAGTATTCCCAGCCGCACGCAGTCAGTTACATCCATGCAATCCTACTGACCTCAGTTATTCTTTAGCAATTACTCGGGCAGCAGCAATTTCATGTCCAGCGCTATTCACTGCCACCGTACTGGGAATGCAAGCACATCTTGAACCCCTAAGATACGTAACCCTCAAGTTATTGCATCAGGCAAGGGTTGCAAAACAGACAATTGCTGACTTCAGTAAGGATGCATGGGTGTAACTGAGAATAAAATTTGGCCCGTAGCATTGGGAAGGGTTTCACTGTGACTTGCAAGAGGGATGGGGAGGAATCCTGCTTTTGAAATGGAAACACTGCATCACCTTCTGTCCATCTCCTGCCCACAAAAGTTGCTAATCCTCCTCTTACAAATAAGAGGAATTCCAGGTGTCACTCTATACATCCATCCTCCTTTAAACCACTCCTTCACACTCACCTCTCCCACAAATGCTGACAGCTACCATACTGGCCTGTAAATAGTCTGTACCAAAACTCCCTCGTAGCCCTGAACCATGTAGCTGCTCCTACACCCATGCCCATCAAGCCATTTCCTTCGTTCAGCTTTTGGGTCTCGCCATTGACAAAGCCTGGAAGAGCTCTGCAGCTTTTTCTCTCAGACAAGGCACCGTAGTCAAACTGCCCCAAAATGTACAACCACAAGACAGGCGGCATCACAGCCTCATCCAAGGCACAAGCACTTCAATCTCCTTGTCTGGTGCAGCCTGATGAACCCTGCCAGATCAAACAGCCTGGGAGCCACTCAGCAATGTGAGGATACAGCCATCTTGGAAGTAAAACCACTCCTAACAAGCTACAGTTTTGACATGCCTGCTTTTAGCTGCCTTCCCACATGAATCTCTGTGTCTTCTTTTTCTACCACCCTTCAAATACAAAGCAAATTCCCAGAAGGAATGATCCACTGGAGGCTTTTGTAAGAGCTGCTGTGTTGATCTGGGAGCTTACATCTCTTCACAGCCCTGGCTAATGTAACTCTGAGGTAGCAAAAAGCGTCAGCAAGGAGCTGGCTCAAGTCTGAAAGTGTTGTTACAGCACACGGGCACTCTGAAGGCCGGCATGGCTGAGAGCATAGCACATGCTGATCAATGACTCTACACAACCTGCGCCTTCTCGTTGAAGGGTTTCAGTTGTGTCATCTTATTTTTCTCTGCCACTTGTCCTCTTTCCTTTCGGTACAAAACCATAGGTTCTCCTGGCTGCTCTCCCCGTAACAGCTACCGTCAGGATTTGATCAAAATGCACTTCACTTTCATTTAAGCCCTGCTACTGAACTGATCTAATTTCCCTCAGCTCCCATCCCAAACATTTCACCATCGCAGCCAGTACAAAGCAAGAGAACATCACATCACCCAGCCTTACCGATTGTCAAAATATTGTACTCATTAAACATCTCCCAGAGCAATACACAGAGCAATGGAAACAGCACCAACATTGTTGAAATATTTCATTTCTTTCCAGGTCACAGAATATTCTGAGTTGGAAGGGACCCACAAGGATCACTGAGTCAAACTCTGAAGTGAATGGTCCACACAAGGATTGATCCCACAACTTTGGTGTTATTAGCACCATGCTCTGACCAACTGAGATAATCTCAAATTGTTAATCCCATACTGTAATCCTTTAATTCTGCAAAACACAACCCATAGGCAACCACAGGGCACTTGATGTAATTGATGGGCTTCCTATAAAAGGGCCTGGCTGGTCATAGAAAGCCAACATCTCATTTCTATTTATTGAAGTTGAAATCGCTTTGCAGTAGCATCTGTACGCATTGCTACTGGTTTCTCTACGTGAAAAAAATGAAGAGAGTGTTCCTGGTTCACCTGTGGGAGAGGAAATAGTCTATAAAATAAGTTTGACAGGGATATGCCAGGATCTTGGGAAAGTTTTATATTGAAATACTTGGAAAGCCAACGCTGAAGGCAAGTTCAAATTGGTTTTTGACTCCTTTACGCAATAACAAATTTTGTCTGTCTTTTCTTCAGTCTCAAATAAATAAATAGTTCCATTACATGCTGGAGCCTGTTCAACTTTGAGGAAAGACCAGGACTGGCTTTTCTCTCCATCATGTCTATAATGTTGAATGACATCTTAATGCAATCACTTTGGATGGCTGAAAAGAGATCTTCACAAATAGGGTATTTTCTAATTTTTCAGAGCTATAAGCAGTAATCTGTAGAAGCTCAGAGACAGGAAAAAAAGCACACAATAGATTCCTCTGAACTCTTCTATTAAATGCTTTTAAAACAACTTTGAAGGAACCATTCACTTTCTTCTACTCCACCAACACTAATGTGCCAGAACACCAAAAATGTGACATGATCAAGAAACCCCTTCTTCAGCTGCAAACTCTTCAGCCCCATTTTAAGCCAGGCTCAAAGTTCCATTTCCTCAGTTGCACCAGGAGCCTTCAGCAGGATTGAGCCCTTGGTCTGGTCCCTATCATCCCCAGTAATGACTTGCACCCTGTGCTGCACCGATGCACCTGATGTCATGGAAGCAAGTCACTGCAAATCTGCCACCTCAGCCACATACCCCCACAGGGAGTGGCTTTTCAAACAAGTCAAAACTGCCCTGAGAAGAATCTCCAACTCTCCCTGCTGTTCCTTTGTTCTTCCCCATCTGTAGCCAGTGTGTAGCCTACAGTGAGGGTGAGGAGATGAGACAAGGTTGGCTCATTAAGACAGGGGGACTGGAAAGTACAGGTTGGTCACAGCATCCAGAAACAAGCAGTGGTGGAAAAGCGGCTGAAGAACCACAAAGCAACAACCCCTTCTCCGCTTCAATTGCTCTTTCCCCTCTACTTGTGTCTCTCCAGACCACTGCTCCATCACTTGAGCTGCCACCAAAAGAACGAGCGTTTCCCATATTCACCACTGTTAGAGCACAGCAAGTTGTATGCACAGTGTGTTTCACACCGTATGGTACCACCTCCTCACACTTCCTCGAGGGCTCAGATATCTGTCAGACCTGAGGTCTGTAGTGCACGGTGGTAGCTCTCAAGTCCACATAAAGGCTTCTTCATAGCCCAAAGAGGCACAATGTTCTGCAAGCTTGTGTCTGACTGAGGACCACAGAATGAGAAACCTGACAAAGAGCGAGAACAAACAATTCCTTAAGTTTCTTTTTAAACAAGAAGCAAAAGCATTAGAAGCAACATCTTATGTCAAGCACACAAATTAGACTTTTTCTTTTAAACAGCAACAACCAGCAAACGCTCTGCTCTCCATTTCTAGTCAGTATGAGCCGTCACCTCATCCTGCCAACTCACAGCTCTGTGGGCTCTGTGCATCCCAAATGCAAACCCTGGCATGCAGACCAAAACTGGTCCTCTTACCACCTCACAGCAAACCTTACCCCAAACAACTCTAGGCACCAAACCTCACCTGAGCACTCAATCCTTACTAGATCTAGTGAGAAGCCTGCTTACCCAGCCCTCCCTCTCCAAACCTTGACTCCAACCTGCTTTGACTATTTATAGGTCAACAGCAACCTTATCAATATGACAACTTTAACTTACATACCATACAAACACCAGTCTGCACAGTGAAGAACCCAGAAAAATATTACACCTTTTCAGACTTGCTGTTCACATCCCTAACCAAAGCACTGGTGGCAAACCTGCAATATCTCCCTGCTCAGAATTCAGCATCAAACATCCACTCAGACTTCACAGAGCTGCCCATCCTGAGTCTCATCCGTCTTTCAGGCAACCCACAGCCAGGGCTAAAGACAGAGAGGAATGAACAGTTAATTTCTTTTCTGGATCCTGGAAGTACCACCAAACTAGGCTGATTCTGGACAGTTCCAGCTTGGCAAGCTGCTGGCTCCATCTGATCATGGGTGTAGATTACGGAGTGAAGGGGCTGCAGAACCAGCTTTGTTTCTTCCTTGTTTAGGTGCCAGCTGGTGCTGATCATACATCCCAGAATGATGTCTGGGGAATACTGGACTTTCCTGTTTCAGAGCAAGGCTAGAGTTGGAACTGGGGTTAACACTCAGGGCTGGAGGCCCTAAGACGCCAGATGTGCCCCCAGACCCTGATGGGTGGGGGGCTGCAGTCAGCTACAGAGAATCAGCCCTGGCTCAGTCTGGGAGGGAAGTGGCAGCAGACAGCACAGGGCTCATGTTCAGTTTCAGGGGCTGAGGCTCAGATTAGGCAAAGGGATGAAAAGAATGCTCAAGGGCAGAAATGCCAAGTAAATGCTCTGAATCTCTAGAAGATAACTATGAATCAGGCTTTCTGTCCTTACGTCCCCGTCACTGGCCTTCATGCCAGCCCTTAACCCAGTCCTAATGCCAGGAGAAGGGTACCTACCCATCCTTCCTTCTGTTTTACAGCAGCCTGCTGCAACCATAGCCTGCTGTCTTTGCGGGGGCGGGGGGGAGGGGGGGGGGAAGAAAAGAGAAAAAAAAGGAAATGGGAAACACACAAAACCCCCAAGCAATATCTGCCAGCTGCAAGTCCCAGCCTCATGGCCTTTGCTGCAGACATGGATCTCTGGGCTAGATTAGAGAGATAGCCTTAAACCTACTGCTGCAGGCTAGGTCTAGCATTCACGCTGTTGCTTAGGAGAGCTTACAGTTCCAGGCAGGCTGCAGAGGTCAGAGGCAGGTTGTTGCATGTCAGGAAGAAAGGCCAAGTTTGTTCTTATGTCAGTCCTTTGAAAATAAACAACCATGGAGGGGAGGTGGGGAAGGGGGAAGAAAAACCAGCAGCTGTCAACAACTCAAACTGTGTTTAGGGCTAGTGATTGTGGCAAAATGATTGCTACCTATTGCATTACACAAAAGATGGGTGTTTATGTCCATGAATTTGGACAGCTGAAGAATGATATCCTCAATATTTTTTAGATTCTTGCCATGAGTCTTCATCATATGTACAGGGGGAAAGAAGCTTCCTCGGTGTTTGTCATGTGACATCTAGAACCTTTTCCCAAACCCAGCATTAATACCATTGTTGCAGGCCTGGCCTGGCCCAGAACAAATTATGCCCCTATGTCCTCAAGTTATAAAACTTTGTCCAAGAACTACAAATTCAGGAGGAAAAAACCCAAATAAAATCTAGGTGCCACGTACAAATCCATCAAAATTTATAGAAAGTTATGTAAATAACTGAAACATAATTAGCACTTTTCACATATTGAGGGAGCCTTGACACTTTCCAACACAGTCTGAGCACGAACTTACTTCTCCCTCTAGAGGACAGGAAGATTAGCACAAGGAACATAAGGTCATGTCAAGACGAGAAAAGTAACGAGATGCTAAGGCAGAGGGTCAGCATTTTTGCTTTGAAATTCTACTAGGAGTTTAGAAGGACCAAAATTACAACTGTAAAAACAATGAGTCATTAAGTTCTGTGTTATTTTTACAGCGATGCCATAGAAAGTTCAAAATAAATTCTGAGTTAACTTTCTGCACTCAGTCTGTGAAGCTGTTTACCAGGGAAGGTTTTAAAAGTTCATTGAGAGTGACAAAGCAGTTTCATTAGGTCCACCTTCACTCACCAAGTGTCCAAAAAATCCTTTTGTTTCTTTAGTGGGAAGATGTGAAGACAGGCAAGTCCCCATAACCAGATAAGAGATCCCTAACACACTTACCCACCCCAGTAGTCCTCCGTCATCCTGCAAGTGCGCCCCAGGGAACACACCCAGGGTGAAAAGCACTCAAAGCACCTGCCCTGTTCTGTGCCTCTGCATCATGTTTGCAATATAAACTGGCTGTGCAATGTTGCAGGGGAAAACAGCAGGTAAAGATTCAGCTGGACAACCCAGGTAAGCAATCTGGTATTCTGGAATCTGACTCTCACAGCTCTTCATCATCGGCTCCTCCACTACCTGTGACCAAAACCTGCAGGACGCATTGGTCCTCAGAAGACGTCGGCCTCGCTTCTTTTGTGTCTGGAAGGAACACAGGTGTGACCCTTGCCTGAGCACACAGGCCAAAAGCAAGCATGCAGCCTGCCACAGCTGGTTGTGCATTGTTGCATTGTTTAATCAAAGTGTTTCAGCATGGAAATCAAATCCCTCTGAGCAGACGTATCCAGACAAAGCTGGTTTTACTGGCTTCATCACTGGGAAACCAAATCCACAAAACTCCACCTTCCAATGCTTCTTCTGCTACATATGATAATATATATAGTGTGGAAAAAGCAACAAATTAATACCAGCCTGGCACAGACTTCAGAGCTGAGAGGAAGCCTAGTGCCATCTGCTCAGAGTGCAAACCAGCCATACGGCACTGCAGAACTCCAGGGGAGTGAGGGGTGAACCCCCCAGAAATTCCACCACCTCACTAATGAACTCTTTTGGAACTTAACATACATTATCTGGCAGTATCTCCCTCCCAGTCCTCTCCCACTCAATCCCAGTGAATGACTGCAAAGATGGGACTACTTGGAAAGGCCCTGAAAGATAAAATTAATTGCTTTTGTACATTTTTATCTTTGATAACAAAGTTGTAAATATTCCCACTCCACATACTTAAGCTTTCTAATGTCATTAAATCTTTTGGCTGCAAATTCCCAGAAATGCATTTTTGCAAGCATCTGACCTGTGCCTGAGAATTTGACGTCTTTCATATGCTCAGCCTGTTCTAAAAAATTATATATATATACATATATATATATAATGATGATGATGATGATGGTAATAAACAGCATCTCAGATTAGACAGCTAATTTCAAGCCCATTCTTGCCTGCACTGGTGCAAACACCACAGGCAGCATTCTGCCACAACGCACCCACAGCCTGTCCTCTGCAAAAAGCACCTTCTCCTGCCTTTTCTAAGCCAATCCTCCTCCACTAGTTTAAATCAGAAAGGAGTATCAAAGCAGTTGAAGGTTCTGCTTTTGCAGCTATAAAAATTCCTCATGATTGCCTGGCTGAACTGGACTCCAATCCATTTTCAGAGAAGACAGAAAACAAAATACTTGTACTTTGAAAAACACACCAGACAATTATCAAAAGCCCTGCTTGTGGAAACATTTACAAAGCCTCAGTGACAAAGCAAGTGAGTTTATGGCATGACCTCAGTAAAGATGTCCTCTTTCAAAAGGGGGAAAAAATAGTAATCTGGGTGCTCCACTTTGACACTGAAACACCCAGTGAGCAGCGGAGCAGAGGAGGAACATGTTTGCAGTCAACAGAAGGGAATTCTCAGTCTTAGGGGTAGGTATCACACCTGCACTGTTCAGTCCCAATGCTGCTGTGACATCTCGGGGCCATCTCCTGGCTCCACAACCCACCAGCCACCCCACAGCCCACCTCTCCAGGGTCTGTTTGCTTGTGCTTTGACATCAGGTGAGCTCCACGATGGAGATTCTTGCAACAGTCCACAAGAGACCCAAGAGCCCTACCAGCAAGTACAGTCTTGGGGAGTGGTGGAAGAGGGGGTGGGCAGGAAAATTGTGGCAGATAAAGGGGAAGCATTACCTTTGAGCTGGTTTTTTCCCCATTTTTTTTATATATACAACTGGTATTCCTGCCCTGGTAATACTACTCTGTCTGTGCAGGTGCCAGCAGCAGGGCACAGCACAAACATGCTGCCATGGCAGACAGAGTGGGCCTTGTAGGATCCTCATCTCTGGGGAAAAAATGAGCATAACTGAGTATCTGTGCTACTTTTAAGCTTTTTCTTTAGTACAGGATACAAAGTCATGCCATCCCATCCTCATCCTCCCCACACCCAATCAAACTGGTGTAGTTACATGTAGCGCTCTTCAACAGCCATTCTCTTGCGTCGGGGATCACCAGGAAGATGCTTCATCTCATGGCTCTGGCCCAAAAAGCTCCCCATCCACCCCATTCCTGTGGACTGCCTCACTTTAGTATGTACCAGGTCTGCAACGGCCAGGACACATGAACTGCCCTCACAGCCCACCTCAACAAGCACACACCCCAACTGCAACAGCCATCCCCAGGCCCTCTGCACTTGCACACGGGCTCTTCTGGGTTGTGCTTCACCTCAGGTCCCCTGCCCCACGTACACATGTCCTAGAGCAAACACCTGAGGCAGGTAGTTCAAGCTTTGAACAGCCTGCACAGACAGTCCTGCTGCACATCACTGCGAGCAAGGTTCCAATCCAAAATGACGGATTCGGGACCACCCTCCTGCTACGGGACAGCTAGAGCTAGGAAAACTTGATAAGGCTGTGCTGCATGGCCTGGAGGGAAGACAAGGTTACGTGGGCTGGGACATTTCCTCTTCCCTCAAGCACAGCTGATAGCAGCCTCCTTTTTCTAAAGTGTCTCCCCAGGTAAAGGAGGTAAACACCACCTTGTGCGACATGCTCTGTCTCTGGGGCTTCCAGGCTCTTTGCCAAGAAGTAGTACCTATCCCTGTCTTCAGAGCAGCCAGGCCCAAAGAGAAGGTGGCTGTCTCTTGTGTCTGACAACCCCCAACTCACACTCATCAGCCATGGACCAATTTCCTGGTGGAGCCATCCACTGCTGAGCTACACAAAATAAAGCACACACAGCTTCAGTCACTTATGCTTACCCCAGTTCACCAAAACCACCGAGGTCTGCTCAGTGCACAACTTGTTCCTAGGGAAAGGCAACAGCTCGGACACAATTCCCCATTCCACCCACAACCCCTAGGCCCTACACACACTTCCTGGTGCACTATCTTCATGAATCATGGCTGCCATGGCTGATGTGCACACCACAGCCCTGCCAGTCAGCAGGGAGAATCCCCAATCCAAAGGGACTTCAAGGACAAAGTGCACAAAGCTGTTACTGTTTCAGTCCCCTTCAGCACTGCACTGATGAACACAACCAGCCAGGCTCCGGGCAGCCATCACCGAGGCCACCTCTGCCTGAATACCTCTGTACACAAGCTCCAATGACGGCAAGGAAAAGCAGGAAATACAGTGTCCATACTTCCGGCAGCATCTAAGCCCTTGGTGTTACGAGAAAGAGCCCTCACCAGTACTCCCACACCTGTGGATACAGGTCTTGCACGTCCTCCTCCCTTCACTACCAAGTTAGAGGCTGGCCCCTCTCTTGCGCCTGATGTAATGCCAATTTCCAAAATGCACATGTGTCATCTCAGTGTCCCAACAAACACCCCCATTTGCTGAGAAAATACCAGTCTTGCTTGCTCCAGTAATACTGTCTACACTCACATGTGTATGTGAGAGGGCTATCAGCCCCTGTGTGGATAGAGAAAGGGAGCAGAGAGAAAGAGAGACCTGGGAGCACCGATCAGTTCCCCTCTTACAAGATTTCTAGCCAAAGGCACCGAAGAGTGAAGGTCAAACTGGGGATTGCAGCCACGTGTGCAATTGGCCATCAACGGTGATGCAAGCACAGGGAGGCAGCAAAGGCACAATGCCTGCAGGGTTATCCAGGGGGACTGTGACAGCCTGCAGAGCTCAATTTGCCTCCACACTGTGAAGCAGGCATGGGGAGTAAGAACACAGGAACAAATCAATGTCAGTTTAACAAGAAGTCAAACCTGCACAGGTAAAGAATTTTAGCAGGCACAAGTGTTAAACTCATTCTTTCCCATTGAGAAACCCACGTCATACACTGTTCAAACAATTACACCATCTTACTAACATAACCACCCTCACAGTTTATAGTATACGTATATAAATAAAGGATTTTTAATTTTTTAATTAAGAAAAAAAGATGGTGACTGACTAATCCACAACACATCACCCCTTTCTCTGAGCCAAAGCTGATTTTATTTGCCTTTCTTCATTTTTGCAGTCTTTTCTTTCCTCTTCTTCACATGCTTTGGGATTTTGGTTTTTCGCTTTTCTCTTTGGGCTTCTTTAACCATCTTTTTCCTTTCCTATAAAGAATCAAACACCGTTCATTTAAAGCCAAAAGGGAATGAAGAATTTTGAGCAAGTCAATCAATGGTTACATTAACAAATTAATTAACACATGACATAAAAATATGGTTATCAAGATAAAGAAATAAAACGAAATTAATAGGAATGGTGAGGGGAAAAGGAAAAAGGAAATACAGGATGGAGGTGGAGCCCAGACCTGCACACTGGTGATGACAAGGCAAAATTCAAACTGGTTAAAACCTGAGTTTCATGCAACCTTTGAAGAAAGTGAACAAGAGGCACTCTTAAATCAAGCTATTTACACCGAAGATTACAACAGGTTGTCTGGCCTAGGTTTTCTGCTTCCCACAGGGCTACTATAGTATGTGTTTCTATGTCTTATGCAAAAATACTGACCCAGTAAGTGCTGATAACTCAGAGCAAGCTGATCACCACCAGGACTGGCAGGAAAGAATGCCATGCTACTGCAACACACTGTAAATTTGTGCCAGACACAGAAGGGATGAGACTCGACTAGAAAACAAGAAGCCAGCAAAGTGGAAGGGGCAGGTAGAAGTAATTGCTGCTAATCAGTTGTTCAACCTACAGCTAAACACACGGGTTACAAAAAACCCCTCATCTTACACAAAAAGATGTCCAAATAAAAACCTATCAATTAGGATGAGAAGTGGCCAAGACTTCCCCGCTTCACATCCAAAAGCCAGCAGTTCTAGACTGGTAGTGTGTAGTAGAGCTCTGCATTTTTATTTGACAGATATAAAATACATTATCTTACCTTTTCTAGGAAGAAAAACCTAAAAAGCAATGCCTCAAATCTTGAACCCCTTAAGTCCAGCAAGTTTCACCCTTCTTTTTTGTTTTGCACAGCACCTAAAAGGCTGCCAAAAGGCTCTGAGCCATGAGCCATACTCTGCAGGAAAGCCTCACCAAAACTGACCATACTGTTCCACAGTTTAGAAAATGAAACCTCAAAAAACCCTCAAACCCAGACCCTAACCATAATCCCTTTGCTGGACTGCCTTACATCTCTTGCCCACAGCAAAGCTAGCCAGTCTGTACTCATGGTACTGCAAAAGCCACTGTGGTACGAACACTGTCACCAAGTCTCCAGTTCTACAGATCAAGTGGTCTCAGCTGCCTGGGCATAAGGAGGTTGATCAGGGACCACAACCACAAACCTGAACACCAAAGCCTGGAAGAGTAGCCAGAGGGACTGAAAAGCTGCCCAGGCTTCACTGAATTCTACTTTGTGTAGCCCTGTAATTCCCTGTAGAGATCTCTCTTCTAGCTTTGCCTAGGCTACAGAGAGCTGTGTTCCACACTGCTCTACATTAAACCACCTTTAATAAAACATCCCCAATGAAATTCACTGCCTCTGCTCTTGTTCTCCACAACAGGAAAAGTCCACAGCTTGTTTCAGACAAGAAGAAGCAAGAGCCACTAAGTTTGGGTTTTTTTGTGTCATATAAGAAAAGGTGGGGAAAAATAAACAATTCCTGGCCAGCTGACCTTTTTGTCCATGCTAACTTCAGCAGGTTTATCTTTGGGATGTACAGATTCTTTACAGCCCGAATCAGAGTCCTCTGAGCTGCCACCATCATCATCATCAGAGTCTGTTTCTGAATTGTCTGCCTCTTCAAGAAGTGCAGGAATCTGCAAGATATATCAAGAATTACATCAAATCAAAACCAAGAAACCTAATGACAACATGCACACACATATATGCACTATGTGTATATATATATATAAAAGAAAACAGAACCTGCTGCAAAGAAACCCTTGAGCAATCTGATGCTATCTCCCTTACCACAGCCCTCACTGAGTCTCAAGATAAAGAATGAAAAGTAGGTTAAGCCAAACTAAGAACAAGGAATCTAGAATGTACAACACACATTCTTTTAGGTCAGGGCTCAAAGCACAGCTGTTATTTGCACTCCCAAACTAATTTCCCTAAGTTAAACAGCAATTTGCTAACATATGTGGAAGCCTATTTTAATTATCCTTGGATCATGCCCAATTCTACCTTGGGGACACTGTATGTATTCTATATTGCAAACACAAATATCTGCACTGGAACACTCACTTATTCTTAAATGAGCCTGGAGACTGTGCTACAGCCTGATCCCATCCATATTTATATTTCCATTTTAAATCACGAGTCTACACCACTGCCAGAGAACATTCACAAAGTAAGGAGGGGGGAATCCACCCAGGGCTTCTGCCTTGAATGACATGGCTCCAAGTGATCTGTATCCAACTTCTTATCCAATATACCTTACAGAAGTGTCACTGTCAAGTACTTCAAACACAGTAAGACATTATATTTTATGCCTTATACTGGAGGACTGCTCTTTATGCAATATTACAACAAAGATACCCTGAACATGTCAAAACTTGCAGTCGTGCAACAGTTTAAATCAATTACATTTTCCATAATCAGAAAACATTTTCCCTCATCTCCACCTTAACTTTAGAGATCGTGGGCACAGCAAGGATTATAATTTCATTCTCAAGCAATCCAGCATCAGCCACAGCGCAGGGAAGCAAATTCTATGTTGTGCAGACACACTGCCATGCCAGACCCAGCGTGGACACAAATGGTCACTCTGCAGACAAGAGACTTCTTTCAGGGTGGCAGCTGCAGGACCAGCCATTCTCTGAACTACCTGTAAGCACTTTTCTGAAAATGGTTAAAATGAAGGATTTCAAAAAGACCCTCTCACCTTCTGAACACCAGACAAATCCTTCTTCAGTCCTGTCACAGTCTGGTAGAGAATCTGCTCCAAGGGAGAGAGGAAGAAATTACATTATCAAATTATATCTTAATTCTTTGTGCCCAGAGAAAATTATTATCTAAAAATAAATTTAAAGAAATAAAGACCAGGATAAAATCCAAAATGCTAGCACCAGCACTAACCAGACAATTTTAAAGTATGATATAGATTTAGTACACCACACCTTGGTTGCAAAGCTTCTGTTTTTGTTTGTTGCTATCAGTTTCCAGTAAGAAGAATTCATATTCTCTCTCTTTTTATTGCAGGGCCTCACCATGTCTACTCACATTATCTTGCTGAACATTCAATGCCATATCCTCTTCTTTCAATTTCATCATTATGTCCACATCCCTCTCATAGTTTTTAACTTCAGTTAGAGTTCGAGGTATGTAGGCCTTCTTAAATACCTAGCACAGTGAAAGGAAACACAGACTTACTAATTTACATAGTGTGTCATGACGTTTTTCTTTCCTAATTATGCATCCTTAAGAGAATAATTGCAATCAGAGAAACAATAAATGAACATAGCAGTCATCCACTACCATTTGAACTGCACAGCTGTTTTTTGTTTGGGTTTTTTTTGCAGGAGCAGACTTAATATGCAACCTACACATTATTGATAGATCACAACTAGTAAGGCTCCCTCCTTAGCATGACTCAGACCTGCCCACTTCCAAAATTCTCCAACCATCTCTTAGCCTATTTGAGTCCTAAGGTTTTGTATCCTAAGAAATTTTCTAATGTTTTTATTGTGATGGTTACAATGCCTTCAGGAGGCAACTCCACTGAAATGCACTGCTAGAACTTAATCTCTTTATATAACAATACCTGCTTCAACCTACAGTCCAACTCAAAAAAGGTTCTTGCAGCAGTACAGTACAGTAAAAACTAACTGCAGTATCAACAACATATTTAAAATATGAAACAGTCTTTCAGCAAGCTTACGACACTACCAGATCAGAGAGAGGTGTTTTGCTTCTCTGTTTCATGGTATTGGTTCAATCCCAGTACAGATTCAGTACACTTCATGATCATCACTGCTCATCTAAGAGCTGTGCACAAAGCACAGGTCCCCACTTCCACTGAGCTGCCCTTACTCAGCTCTACTCTTTTGCAAAGGAAGTGGCATAAATTAGCCATGGATACATGGAAAGTCTAAGAGAAATAAACTGAACTTAGATGCTACAATACCACCTCTCTTATAGGTCAGTACTTCATATAAACAAAGGAGTAACTTGCTTGCAGAAGATGGGCTTTCTACCAAACACTAGCATGTGACCCTATAGCTCAGTAGTTTTATGTTGAGGATACACTGGGAAACAAAAAACATCTTTCCTTGGCCAAGCCTGAAGCAGTTAGTAAAACCTGCTGAGCTCCAAGAAAGAAGTCTTGGATAAATCAAGTAGTATTGACCTCAAAGATAAGAGGTTTTTGTTGGTCATTGGTTTTGGGGTTTTTTAAAACTCTTTTGGAACAGATAGTTAAGACTAAGATAGAAATGGATCTATCTTTACATCAAGCATTTTCAGAACATTAACAGCTTTCTGTAATGGACTTCAGATGGCTTCACTTAATGTAAAAGCAGTGGAAGAACTGAATTAGACCAGGACTGGAGCTAGATAGGCAATTTGGCCAATGCACATATCCAAATAGCCTGCTTCTGTATCACTGGTCCAAAACCACTGGCATAATCAGATCTCTCTACTCAGTTTTTTTGTTAACTAAACGTGAACTGGAAGATACATCAAGGGAGCTAGATGTGAGCAAACAAACTGGTTTAGGAAATGGACCGTTTGCCTTCTACAGCTTATTGCTGTCAGCTTTTACACATGGCATCCCTTAATACTTCACATCTCAACTGGGTCGAGACATCTCAGTATCACAAACAATGTTTTGTTTATCATTAACTGTACATTTTTCCAAAGAAAACGGAACATTTTTCAGCGTTTAGAAGAGGTAAGGTTAATATTAATTTCAAAGCAGGAACAGAAATCCTCACTTCCTCATCCACTTTATCTTGACTGGATCTTTCCTCCTCTGTTCTTTTCGATGCTATTTCCATTGCCTAAAGAAATACAAAACAATACAAAAAAGTTATCACTCTTTAGAATCACATCCAGCTATTCCGATCTGCGTTTCCCCCTGTGCTCCACTGTCACTCACACGCGCTCCAGCTTTCCCTATGGGAATGCCTTCAGCGACACCTAATGGTAACCAGCACTGCTGTGAAGCGCACTTACAGCTGCAGATCAGGGCTGTAACAGAGAGAAAACACACTTGCAGCTCCCCCCAGACCAAGCTGTGGCAGGCCCAGCACGCTTACAGGACATACAATGTCACTCTCCGTATAAGCATGGTTATATTTGAGCTTCTCCTTGCCAGAAAGAAAGAGCTAACTTAAAGCATCGTGGTTCTTACGGCACCTCAAACAGACATTTGAGTCTTCACACTTAGACAGACTTTCTGAGAAAACATGCAATGAAAGTAGTGTCACCCTACAATGGTACAAATGGAAAAGACCAATGTGCATTTTTGAAGCACTAGTACAACAATGTCATGTGCTGGCTTCCTTATAGTAGGATGTAGAGTAAATGAGATGATGGAGCTTGAACTAGATCTGATTTTATTGTCCTCCTACTAAGCAACAAGGCCACGAGGTCTTACCTTAGACAGGTAGTCATCAATGTTCTCACTTGTGATAGAAGGATCAGTAATAAATTCAAACAGCTCCCTCACTGTCATCACTGCAACATTGCGCTTCTGGAAAAAGTCTGCCAGGAAACAAGGGCAGAGACAAAACCCATAAGTAATTCCATGTAACATATGCAGCTCTGATGTTAAGGTGACAACTCCAGCAAGCCAACAACTCTGATGACTTCGGAAAGTCTCAGCAGCACGTTCTACATCATACTGAGTTTAGTTACCAGATGATTCTTGGCCATCTGAAATGAAGCTGTTCATCTTCCAGATGCAAAAAATACTGAAAGGAGAAAAACTGCTTAACTATAAAAGCCAAATCAATTTCAGCAGGATCCTGACAATGGAGGAGGGGCTAAGAAGTAAAGAATTCAAGACAGGTGTAGTATTTGCAATGACTAAGATTAAAAAAATGTATTTCAAATAAGGAATGGAGACCTCAAACTTTTGCCAGAGAGAAACAAGTGACCACTGAAATATAGTACAGCCTAATTATGATCCACTCAAAAGGAAAGACACGTTGATGTCCTAGAATTTTCCTCACTACTACACTCAGAATTGGTTTCTTAAATCAATTATGACTGAATTCGTAGGCTGCACTTCTGTTCTGAAAAACAGCAGCGACTGACACTGAGGACTGTTTAATAAGTATTTCCTACTAAAATTCCCAGAAGATCTCTCACTGTGAGAAATTAATCACAGAAAGATTAGAAAAGGACTCAGTTTGGAGGCAGCTCTCTGTGCCCATGGAACCACAAGTCTCTGCAAAGATCACACCTAGGACAGAACCAGGTGTTTCTCAGAGTCTCTGTAGAAGGTTTAGACAGAGAAAGTTGCAGTGACAGAAACAAGCAAAGCAACACCAAAACCACTGCAACTCACTGAGACACTAGAATATCTAGGGAGAGCAAATCAAAAGACATGAATAAAGAGCAAGGGTACAACTACCTGAGCCAGAAGGGAGTTACTAGAAATCCATGAATTGAAAAGGAATAAGGAAAAATTAGTGTATTGGATATCAACCAACATATAGCATCAAAATACACGCAGTTCTTCACAAAGACTTTTGAGAGTCTCTGTAAAATAAGAAAAAAGTCAATCTGAAAAGAAAGAGGGGACAAAAGAAGCCCACAATGAGAAATTTTCTGTCCTCGGGGACACGCCCTACCAGGAGGTGTGTCTCTGTTACCCAACATGTATACTCACACATGAAGACCAAATTCTCAAGAGAAAAACACCATTAAAGTTATCAAAATACTATGACAAGTGATAACATCTCTAATTAATTACTCTACACCTTGATCCTCTCAGCTGCCCTGGACAAGTAAGTGCGTGGAACTTTATAACACACAGAAACATCTTGCCAGCTGAGGAATTCCAGACGTGGATTCAGCTCACAGAAGGGAACATATCAGTATGCCTGCACAGTATTTTAAGTAAGGGAAGTTAAGATTGAGTGAGCACTGCTGCAAACTGGGACTAATCTTAGATCTACCCTAAGTCTGAGATTCAGCTGCACGACTCATTTCAGCCAGATAATTTCTAGCAAAATAGGCTGCACTACTCTGAACTCAGCACAGGACACTGCTCCCTGAGGAAGTCATGAGAACATAGGAGAGGAAGTATTTTAATGGAATTTTGACAGCTTCTACAGTCAGTTATACCTGAAAGAACATAAGGTGAACCGAGTTCATCCTGCTAAATAAACCAGCTGTCAGAACAAGGGTTGAAGTGCAGCGCCCTCACCGTTAACGTTGGCACAATCCTTCCGCAAGAACTCCAGCGCGTGAGGGTGGTCGTGCTCCACCGACTGAGACACATCGATGATGTACACGTCCCCACCGTGGTACCTGCAAGGAAACCCCACACAGAGCTGCACCAACTCCCCCAGATTACTGAGGGGCAGGGAATAAAGCATGCTTCAAACGTTAGAACCGGCAAAACAAAATCTTAACTTCTTCCTCCAGCATACACCTTGCATGTTAGCACCAGGGTGGCTTTTTTCAGTCAATCCTTTCCCTCCTCTACACAAGCTGTATAATTAAACTTTTCTAAAAAATAGCCTGCTCATGAACAAAAAGAGCAGAGAGGCACATGAAAAAGAAAAAAAACAAGAAGCAAGTTATAAAAATGATACCTTACTAATTTTTGCCTGAGTTGAGGGGTTTTTTTCTGGTTGTGAGGGAGGTTTGTGAGGAGTTTTGTTGTGGTTTTATTGGGGGGTTTTTTTTGGCTGTTTGTTTTTGTTTTGTTTTGGGGTTTTTTGTATTTGTATGTGTGAGGGTTTTTTTGTTTGTTTGCCTGTTGGGTTTTTTAAACAGAGAAACCTCAGATCTGTGTTAAAAGCTACATAATTAATAGATAAGTTACAAAACCCAGTAATGACAAGGACCCCACCCTCCCTGAAAGGTACATCAGTACTCTCACACACAGGTTGCCAACGCATACATTTCAGATGTCACAATTCAGAGTAAGGATTAAAAACATACAGCATATTAAATTCACTGAGATCTGCATGAACAAGTCTGGCATCTTGGTACATTCTTCTCATGTACTGGATGATCTGCAGGTACAGCTCCCGGACTTTGGAGTCAGATAACTGAGCATTTTTCAGCAGAGGAGCAGGCCTTGAAATTACAATACAAATAACAGAAAGTAAATATTTTTTCCTTCTTCATACCAGCTGCAAATGCATTAATTGCTGTGCCTGATCCTTTCGCTCCCTGAATGTGTCAAGCAATCCAGCATGAGCAACCAAGTGCAAAGAGCCAGCAAGAAGGGCAGCAAAACTTTGCTACATGCTTGCCAAAGATGCTGGAGCTCTGTTTCCAAAAAGAGCTAATTTGGACCATGCTACAATAATGTCGGTAGCTACAAAACAATGAGCTATCTTCATGTATGATTAGCAAGCCTTTCCAGCAATAATCTCTGGTTAAGCCACTTTATGAATTAATTTTGCACACAACTGAGGCTTCAGAATCACAGATTGCCTGCAGTAGCAGCCGACAAATGTCTGGGAACATTCCACAGGTCACATGCACATTAACTTTACAGGCCTAAAGTAAGTGTAGGTAAATTCAGAGGGTTGGTTTGTTTGGTTTCAATAAACCTTTGGGAAAAGCTGTTACTAAATTAAAAAAACACCAACCAAACAAAACAATTGATTTTTCTAAGGATACTTACCTATCACCTTTACCAATAAAGCCCATGACAAGCACATGACTCCTTAGCATAATTGGCTCTGGGCAAGGTATCTGGGCCGTATTCAACCTGAAACACAGGAACAAAGCCACAAAAAAAATAAAAACAAACTCTATTTGCTTTGTGCTAGTGCTTAAAGGAGCTCTGTAGCTTTGAACATAATACACAGTGAGAGCTCAGGAAAATCATCCTTGTGAAGAACAACTAGGAAATCCACACAAAAAGCCACAATCATTCCGACGCTTCTCTAAGAATTCCTGTGTCAAAGAATCTTTACAGAGTCAGGTTAATCCTAGATTAACCTATATCACACAGCGTGCTGCTGCTCAGCAGCAGCTATTTCTAGCTTCTCCTTGCTGTTCAGTCATGTCAGACAGAGTTCAGACACTGAAGAGATTAGAGCATTAGCAGCAAAACAAAAGAAGATCTTTATTTTTTCCTCCCCTTTTGTTCCTCTCCCATTGTGAAGCTTAACACACTTTCCTGAACACTCCAGAGACCCTAAAGGGTAGTGGCAGCCACAGTCTAGCAAAAAGAGAGCCCCTCCTATAAACGTGAAAGTTTTGGTAACCTCTGCATGATGAAATAAAAACTGGAAAAAGCACCTTATTAAATTCCTCATTTCTTTTTCAGCCCATGTCTTCACCATTTTTCTTGGGTTGCCTTTGCAGTATCCATGACGAAATCTTTAAATAAAGAAATAAAAGACAACAGGGACTCTTAGTCTATAAACACGGCATAAGCACCACTGATTTTAACAGCTTTCAAAACAATCCCTCTTCCCCACTAAAACCAGACAAAAGCCAAACTTACCTGAATTCACCACTCACATACTTATCCCGATCTTTAAACATCAGAATAGAGGTTTTGTAAATCTTTATTGCTCTGTTCTCTCCATTTGGTGTACTGGCATGATATACATTGGCCTATCAGATTAAAAAGGGAAGAAATAACATTAAGGAAAAGCTCTTTAAAGCAACATCATCTTCTCTCTTCTTCTCATTCTGACACCTGGAAAAGATCTGATCTCACCCTAGCCCCCATGTGGCACCCAGCCAAAGGAGACTGCACACAAGAGCAATCCTTTTTTCATGAAAGGCAGCTTACAGAAAGCATATAAGACAGGGCAGGGGTGCAACAATGCCCACAGAATAAAATCAACATTGCACAAGAAAATTCTGCCTCATTCACACCTGGGAGACTGAAACAAGCCCTTGTGTGAAGGGTTAACTTGAGCCTGTGCGCTATTCAGTCCATGAAGCATGGCCCAAACGCCTCATGTTTCCAGCTCTACACAGGGCAGAAGTACGTTTTTAATCAGAATTATCTGGGTTTGTATGTTTTATCAGGCACTATTTAATACTCTGGGTATACATAACTTTGCCAAAACTTTTTGTTGAAAGATGCAATTAACAACATCCATGAATTTAAGATAATATTAAAGCTTTCTTAGAAATCTTCCATGCTTGGGAAAATTGGTTTCTCTTAGCATAAATCATTTTTTTCTTAAGATAACTTCCTACCAATCAAACAACACAAAAAATGTAGAACTAAACCCAAGTATTTCATTACATCTTCTAAGCACCATAAACTTCCACTCAGCTTGCTGAAAAAAAAAAGCCTGCTACATTATTTGCAATAAAACTTACTTCTTTCCCTGTGCTGATGCAGCCATTGATTTCTGATATGATACCTCTAGAGAGCATCTTGAACAGAATGATTCGGGTCCTTGGGTCCAACACCTCAAATTTAATAAAGAAAAGTCAGCAGAGGACAAAAACTAATAATAGTGTCCCATGTTAGCATCATATTAAAGGACCCTTGGAATCAGACTATTCTCAAGGATCAAATGATAATCTGAATAGCAACCACTCAGAATTTTGCCATGAATCTAGAATGATACTTCACTTTTTCTTCCAAAATTATTAATTTTTTTCTTTTCCTTAAACTAAGCGTATGTTTTCGAGCTAGCTCTAGAAGAGACAAAGAAAACATTTCCCACTCATGCTTGCATTTAATGTTTTAAAATAAGATTTTTCTTGGGATATAGATACCATAACTGAAATAGAACAGCCATGTGGGCTCAGGCCAGTAATAGTTCAGTCTTGCTAAAGAATAAAAAAAAGAAAAAGACAAACCCAGCATTTTTTCTTGTTCTTTGGAATTTAATAAAAGCTTAAGATGGAATTCTGCACTGCACACATGAACAAATCACAATGTTAAACATGAAAATGAGCTCTAAAATGTTTATGGAACCAAAGTTAACCTTCATATGTGAAAGAAAGAAAGAAGCAACAGGCCTCTTCAGCATAACAAGGGAAACAGAATTCCAAAACTCTGTTCCTGCTCTAACTGTTTTTTCATTGATTTCAAAATTCTACACTATTTGCTCTGGTCAAAAGGGAAATTTGATGAACAAAGGACTTACCTGTTCTACTGTTGCTCTATCTGACTTGTCTTTGACTCGGTACCTAGCAGAAGTGAAAATAAAATGTTATAATCCCACATATGGGTGTGATACTTTGACAAAGCAAACTGTGACATTCTGTGTCAAAGGTAAGATGACAGTCTTAAGAAGTTAAGGCTTTCAGTTCATAAAAAAGCAAAGGTTTCTCCTGCAGGCAGAGGGATGGAAAGAAAAAAACCCAACAAACCACCATCATTAACATCAGAGCCCTTCACTTTTATAGCTATCATCTTGCTTTTTCTGAATTATGTTCATTCAGGAGGAGACTGTATCTGTCTTTAGAACTTAGAGCTATAAGCTGCAGGCCAAGAAAAAATAAAATTCTTAAGAAGAAATACTTTTCCCTCACCAAATCATCAGGAGGAACTAAGACCTCCAATACCTTTTTAGCTCAGCTGCTTAAGGATTTCTGTTTAGCAAAAAAAGAGTATCAAAGGGTCTTTTCCAGGGGAAAGACACCATCACTTCTGTCTTACTATACTAACCAACACAGTCAGATGCGCTACCAGTGACAGAAGAATCAAAACTTTTGGGATGATTTAGACAACTGATTTGGAAACCAAAAAGTTTAAGACCAAAGGGCAAACTGCATGCAGACTACTTCAAAACTTTATTTTTCTTAACAAAATTATTCAGACAAGGAAATAAGCACTACGTTTCTGGGTTCAAATTATTTAAGTGAAAATAGAGCCATAAGTAATACTCACATGTCTGCTTCCTTCTGTCTAGACTTTTCTGTGACTCTGTTTATAACAGAGTCATCAAAATTTAGCTTATCTGAAAAACATGTAAGAAGAAATGAAAAAAAAAACCAAAAACCCAAAGAAGTTGCCAGGGTTAACCCAGCACTTCGCTCTGTTTACATTTCAAAGTAGGACTATAAGGTAACAACACAGATGAGTGAGACAGTTCCACAGACTTGGAAATGTGATGCCAGTAATGCCTTTTGGATAACATCTGACCGTTAAATTTGTCTGTTCTTCTCTTATAATAATCAAATGCCACTTTTCTTAACACAATAAGCAATAGTCGCCCAGATTCTCTCCAACAATGCATTTAAATGGTGTTTGATTAAATGGTAAATATATAAAAGCTGCTGTATTTGGCTACAAATACCAGCAGCCTTCATTCCAGCACCACTTTGTTATAAAGGAAAGCCCAACCTCTGATCTCTACCCTGTCAAAAGGTGCCAACCACAGCTACCCCTAGTTCTGACAGGCTGTGCTGAGCAGCCATCTCCATCTCAGGGTAAACATCAAACCACACCAGCTGGGACAGCAGCCTCTTCCCTTAGCACAGGAACTCTGCCCTGGGAGAGAACTGCTGCATAATGTACCCCCCTAATACCACAGGGAACTGCATTCGTCTAGAAAATGCAACTGTGGTAGCAGCTGTGGGAATGACCAACATCACAACAGAGAGCTGATACCCTCCCTCCACCCAAACAGCGCGTTCCTACAGAGAATCTAGGGAAGAAAGACTTCATGTTGTCTGGAGAAATCAAGGGGAAATAAAAAAACCCCAGCAAAACAGCCATGTGGTTCTGAAGGTGGGGAAAGAGGGGTATGACAGCCAGTTCATGGAGACTAAAGGCAACTTCAAGTACTCAAAAGCCATTTTTAATCTCTCTGGCAATGGTTAACTCACCCATCCCAGTGAGTTCTGGCTTAATATAAGCAGAATTAGTCTGAGAATGCCAGAATGGTAACAATATCAGTAACAGACAACAGTGCAATCATACTCACCTAAATTAATTTTGTGTTCAAATTTTCTTAACACCTTGCCTGCAGGGGTTGACAGTTTTGCTGAAGAGCAATTAGGGGTCTGTCTATTTGCCTGAAACAAAGGATTTTTTAAAAACATAAGTCACCTTCTCTACACAGCCCTTTGAAATTCAGACCATACCATTGGAAAAGTCATCACAAGTGCCTATGCCTAAAGCTGTAACAAGAAAACCACAAGGGGCGAGGAAACAGGTATGGATTAATACCAGATTTTAGTTAAATCAAGAAAAGAAAACACGAGCAACACATCAGCTAAAATTCTGAAAGTGCTCCAAACCAGGGTTATTTTTAGTCTAAGAAGCTACAAGTCTCTCAGACAGCACTTTTTCTGTCTGTAAAAGGAAGAGAGTAGAAGACAGAAACAAGGAATAAAATAAGAGGAAAATAATGCAGCGGTAATGAACAGAGAAAACTTTCCAAGATTCCGGTTTTTCTTACACGTAGTCCTCTCCAAACACGACTAACACCTGAACATGGTTTCACCATCATTGAACAGCATAAACCTCTAAATAAAGGCAAGAATCTACCACCCTGGACAAGCACTGCCAGACATGCTATGCTATGATCAGCACCACTGTGATTTATCTCAACTGTTCTGCTGAGTTGGTATCAATAAGAAAAATGAGGTTCTGAACCTCTAGTGTCCAAGCTGATGTGAGAACTAGCACCCTTCTTACCTTCACGTGTCCTTCTCATTCTGCACAATGTCAGTTTCTATGCCAACACCATGCACTCTAAATTAACTCACTTCTAGCACCTCCCTCCACTTCAATGCTTGTATCTTTCCTTGCCTTCTTCACTATTAAGTTGAAAATAGAACCGGTTTCACCCTGGATATGAGTAGCAGATAGTCTTAAAATTATATAGAAAGGCTGGGGAAGATGCTCAGAAACACCAAGGACAAATACCAAAAAGTAAGGAACATCTGAGCAAAGCAAGAAAAGCTGAGAAAGGTAAGGAATAGAAGGAAACTGCAGTGACAAAGAGAATCCAGCAACAGGGTTTGAGACAAGAAAATCAAATGGAGCTCTGGTAACAATGTACATACACATATGGCATGTCAGAGGAACAGAAACAAAGGAAGGGCATTATCCCTACGAAAATATCCTGCTTGCATTTGTCCTCAACATAACACTAACAACGAACAAAGCCTTCAGGTTAGCCCCATTAGCTCTCGGGCACCCTCAAGGCTCACAGAATAGCCTTCAACATACCTGTGGATTGCATCCACCAGCAGCATTGTGGCGCTTCGTGAGTCTTCCCACCTCATCATCCCAGTCCCAGTCTTCATCTTCCTCTTCATCATCGTTGTCATCATCACCATCTCCTTCTTCAGAGTTAACTTCTTCACACGTGCATAACTGGCAGTTCTCAGGGACCTCACCCTCTTTACATGTTTCTGTGTCTTCCGTAGATTCACTTAAAAGAAACACAGATGTCTCTATAACTAAAAATCATTGTTACAGTCACCAAAAATTCAATACATTTATCCCCACAAATGACTTTACATTTTTACTCATGTTTTAATTCACTGTGTCCAGTTCTAAGGCCATCTATTCAGGATGGATATTGAGGGTGCTGGATCAGGTCCAGAAAAGAGAAATGAAGCTGGTAGAGGGTCTGGAGCACAAGTCCTGTGAGGAGCAGCTGAGAGAGCTGGGGTTGTTTAGCCTAGAGGCTCAGAGGGCATCTTATCTCTCCACAACTGCCTGAAAGGAGACTGTAGCCACGTGGGGGGTCGGTCTCTTCTCCCAAGCAACAAGTGACAGGACAAGAGGACATGGCCTAAAGTTGCAAAGTTGCACCAGGGGAATTTGGAATAATTTCTTCACAGAAGCTGTGGTTGGACATTGGAACGGGCTGCCCAGGGAGGTGGTGGAGTCACCGTCCCTGGAGGTGTTTAAGGAAAGACTGGACGTGGCACTCAGTGCCATGGTGTAGTCGGCACGGTGGCGTTGGGTCACAGGTTGGACTCGATGACCTCAGAGGTTTTTTCCAACCTAGCTGATGCTACGATTCTGTCATGTCAGTAGTGTGTCACGGTTTTCTGCCAGGACAAGTATGTCCCAAAGCAGCACACATAATAGAAAAGCGAAGCCGAGAGACACACGCAGCCTTTTTCTTCACCTCCTCCTGTAACAGGGCAGCACCACCCGCTCTTCCTTCCTCGCTGCCGGGCGAGTCCCCGGGCTGCTCCTCTCCTCGCCCCGCTCCGCCTGTTCGCCCGGTCGCGCCCGAGGCCCGGACGTCCCAGCACCCTCACCCCCGGCCCCTGGGCGCACCCTCACCTGTCCGAGCAGTCCGCATCGTCGAACTGCCCGGGCACGACCTGGCTCATCACCAGCGCTCGGTAATCCATGGCGGCGGCGGGAAGGCGGCAGGAACCGGGAGGCAGCAACCAGGAGCCGGGATGCCCGCCGCACGCAAGCGCCGCCCGGCGCAGCCTGGCCGCTACGGCGCCGCCAGAGGGACGAAAAGCATCGCGGGCGAGCGCGGCTGGGACGGCCCCGCCCCAGCTCCGGTCCCCGCTCCCGTCGCCGCCCGCTTCCCGGGCTCCCGCGCGGGGAGAGCACACGGGAAAGCCGCAGAGGGGCTTCTTACAAGGGCTTCTGCTGGGGAATGGCTTTGCAATGAATGAGAGTAGGGTTAGATTAGATATCAGGAAGAAATTATTTACTGCCAGGGTGGTGAGGCGCTGACACAGGCTGCCCAGCGAAGTTGCGGATGCCCCATCCCTGGAAGTGTTCATGGCTCTGAGCAACCTGGTCTAGTGGAAGGTGTCCCTGCCTTCGGCAGGGGGATGGAACTAAATGATCTTTAATGCTCTTTCCAACCCAAACGATTCTGTGATTCTATGAATCCCCAGCAGCTGCTGATACATCAATAGTGAACTGTGGTACATCAGTATAATATTAAATAATATAGCCTTAAAAATACTGCATCTTCAAGCTCTCTTCTCTTGACTGGGAATGACCATTCCTGCCACAGATTTGTGGTTGTTTTCCCTAAAACACTAGTGATGATCTGTGTCCTCTGTAGTAGATACTGGCAAGAGCTTTATTTAGTATACTCTGAAATATTAAATTCCAAATCTTTATTAAAATAAAGCCCTAATTGAAGCCAAAGGAATTGCAAATTTTCAGGCCTAGCTAGAAGCATCTCGGCTCCTAACACCCCTTACACTGAATAACATTATAATCTGTTTCTGTACCAACAATGTAGGATTAAGAAAATCAAAGTGAGTTCCAGGCTTTTACTATCTGGTACATAATGGCAATATTTTAAAATGCAGTCTCTTTTTTTGGTAGATGTTTTCCCATTATCCAAGTGGTATGTATAAAAGCTATGAAAAACCTGTGATTGTGCAGAAAACATGGATGCTTGTACAGAGATGCCTTTTAAAAAGATTTAATACAATAGGTATGATTCACATCTGCAACATTTCCATAAAGCCAGCTCATTGAGAATCTCTGTGCTCATTTTCTCCAATGCACAGCCACCTACAACTGAAACCGGATTACGATCACCTGTTTACTGATCTTTTTCCTGGAACCAGGTGTTGGAGGACTCTTAATCCATGTGGGTTAATCCATGTGCGTAGAGAAGGTGCTATTCTACAGGTTTATTTCACTCTCTAGTAGATTATTCAATGCTCTTAAGTAAATTGCAATGACAAGGGACTGTTTGAAACGTAACACTGTCAGAGTATTTCCACATTCATTTTTATCCCTTCTATGCTTCAGGCTTCCACATAACTTTTTATACAGCCTTGGAGTGCAGCACACTTCATTTTGTCCCAGGCTTTAAGCGCTCCTTTGGAAGCAGGCACAAACTGTTCTACAAACAATTCATTTGCAACAGGGTTAAGGGAAACAGTCCACTAGGCAGTGGTGATAATTTCAGAGGGAGAATGAGAAAAAAGGTGTCAGAGATGTACCAGTTATCACCCCTAACCCATGGGAGTACAGACATCTATCAGACTATGTATTTAGCTCAGACCGCTGTAGCTCCATGTTCCCTGTCACACGAGACTCCTCAGAAAACTACGACCTCCTTTACTCTACCTGTGGCTACATTACTGTATTTCCTGAAGATTGAGTGTCGAAATCTTAGCTCACACTCAAAGACGCACTAGTTCTGTACTTAACACGACATACTATGTAGGACGGGCATGTGTATTCTGGTTCACACTGAAGGTGGGAAACTGGGTACAGAGACCATACTCAGAATCCCTGGGAGAACTGCAGTGTTGCCCCTTCCTGAGACAGGTGACTTGAGAGGACCCCTAATAGCTTCCTTTTTATCTTTGCAGGATGAAATGTAGAACTCAGTGGCAAGAAAAGACACTGCCTGCCAGCTCTGTGAAGCAACCCGTGTTTCTGAGCCCATCTTGGAAAATCCCATACGCAGTATGTTCTTGCTGGTGAGGCTAAACATGAGAGGGAGTTAAACTGATGTGCTAGGATGAGTTATAATGACATTTTATCTATCACACTCCCCTCCCCTGCCAAAGTATGCCAGGCAGTTCTTGGTAGTTCACAGTGTGGTCTAACAGATCTTAAGCCTGTTTAAATCAACAGACTTTGTTAGATTTTGAAGTCAGCTCTTACTGGCATGGCACAAGTGAAGGATGTGAACAATAGGGACTGTACAGAGCACGGGGAGACATGGGGGGGGAAACAAAGTCTATGGTCAAGGGACTGTTAAAGTTAGATGGTTGACATAAAAACCTATCTGAAAATGGAAAACAGCATCTACATCCTGGGTAGTTATTACAGCAACATAGCAAGTGACCAGGATCTTCTCTGTCTCATGCAATGTGATTGATATTCCAATATTCCAGGCTATAGTTGGACTTTATACAATACATCGGTTTAAATGGAATAGGCACACGTATATATGAAAGAGAAATTAGCTAATATGATACTTGAATACTGCTGGGAACATTCATGTATTTCCATCATATTTTTGATAGAGGACTCCTGATGAAAAAGGATACACACTGAGGAGGTCAAGTGATACATTCTTTAAGTGCCAAACAAAATACCTATTTTCCTCAGCTGTATTATCTGCATGAATATTCTTTGAAACCACTCTAAAAAAATTCTTCTTTCAATTCCATAAAAATTTTGGGATACTTCTCAGAAAACAAGAGTCTCTAAGCCATAGAAATGCTTGCTGTAGAACCAACATACCTTTCTGCATAGTCGATTGGAAGGCATCTTTGGATGTGGATACATTTTTCCCAGAGGAGCAATTCCTAGGCAAGGAAGAACAACCACATCAAAGGAGAATGTTGGGCTGGCAAACAGAAAACAATACTAAAAAAGAATGCAGGAGCCTTGGAGATTTTTCATTCCCAGAATAATTATCAGTTAAACCTGTTGTAGGTGCTCATGAAGAGCCATTTGCAGAAAGATGGAGTCACTGCTGGATTGCATTATTAAAGAATCCTCCGTAAAAGACATGTCTTATTTTCTCACTCAACCCCCTGTCTCTCTATTCAAGACATACTCAGGTTTTGATACTGAGAGACAGTTTCCTGGAGAAGATAATTTGAACTTGGCTAGCAAAACTCCCTTTCCAGAAGGAGCCACGGTAAGCTTCCATGCTGCTTGAGTTTTCATCATTTGAACAACGAAAGTACCCTTTTCTGACAAAATTAGTAGTAGTGCTTTTTCTGCACTTGTATGGCAAAATTTTATATGTAAGTGCTGGGCCTCACATGTATAACATACAAGAGAAGTGCTAAGAATACCAAATGCAGGTGCTGGAGCTGTGCCTTGAATTAACTGAGTAATGAATGTAGGGAGTAATGCCGTTGCATTGCAGTTCCCATTCTGATTACAAATTATTTAAAATCTTAATTAATATTTAAATTAAATTATGTTTAATTACAGTTACTACAAATTTAAAACATTAGATTAAAAATAAAAATTAAAGAAGTTACAAATTACACGCTTTTTGTAGGCAGCCGCTGGACAACAAATAAAGCTTCTGAACAATTGCAGAGAGAATAACTTGAATTCATCATCTGACTCTTTCCATGAGAACACAGTGCACATACCAGGCCTGATACAGTCAAACAGAGAAGTGAAAATAGGTATAAAGAACTGTGTAATACAGTACAACAAAAGAGGAAGTACTCTGAGAGGGTTTCCAACAGCATCTGAGATGCTTTTTCTTTTTTATAGTTTTCTTCTTTTTTGTCAGTTACAGGTGATGTAAGAAAAAAAGTAAACCAAAACATTTAAACACTGTGGATCAAACCCTACTCGTGTTTATTACTATATTTATTAAAGTATCTAGGAAATTCAGTTAAAAAATGTATAGCCTTCTTCTCTTCTTGAGACTAACTCAGTGGCATTTCAAACATGGTTTTTGCCTTCTTTCTTTGTCTTCAGCGAGTAAAATCTCCTTTTTATCAGCCTTCTCAAAATTCAGTAAAGAGAGCAATTCGTAGAGCATGGAACACTTTTCTATTTCTTCTTTCTTTAATGGTAACATTTATTTTTCTTGATTTTCTACAATCAAATGGGTTAGCCAATAGCTGAATTTTGATTATTTTGATTTCTTGCTGGGTTTTGTTTCCTTTTTTAAAATTATTGCTTTAAAATCAGGACTTACTGTACGTTAGGCCAAAATTTGAAAATAACACTCTTTAGACTTGTCACTCCACTGGAACTTGATGCAGGTGCAAGGACTGTAGGCACTGTAGAAGGGTGAACTTCTTAATTTTCATCATTTTGTAATGCTGGCCCACATTGACTTATCTTCACAGATGGAAAATTTCCACTGAAGTTGGTGAAAAAGTAGTTTGCATAAACTGGACAGAGGGTGTCACCTCTTGTTTCGCAATAGCAGAATGACACAACACTACCCCTACAGTAACAGTATGGGTGAAGTTTACTCAAATTTGTCCTCATTTACCTTTCCACCTTCTCTGAATAGAATGCTGTCAAGCCATGTGACCTCTCCTTCTTCTAATTAGTTGATGATAGAAAGTGTTGTTCCCCCCAGGAAATGCTGAGAGTTGGTAAGGACTCTTTACTTCCGCGTTTTGGGATATCACTTGCTCCCAAGGAAGAATAAAACCAGGGAGATTAAATAAAGGGAGAAGGAGGATCCCAGTAATGGGATTCTCTCCACTCATAGAACAGGGAGCTCCTTACAGCTCCTTATACACAGCCCAATCTTATCGCCCTTC
This sequence comes from Callaeas wilsoni, assembly GCA_013398955.1. Lineage (NCBI taxonomy): Eukaryota > Metazoa > Chordata > Aves > Passeriformes > Callaeidae > Callaeas > Callaeas wilsoni. Next base: position 55,787 of record VWPU01009406.1, read on the forward strand.
TCCCTCTTCATGTATGACATGATTTAGGTGGAGAGTTGAGTAAGAATCATATACACAGCAAGATGCTCTTCATTAACCTTGTTAGCACACGCAGGGATGCGTGTTTTAATCTTTAAACCACCCTTAATACGACAAAAGTTACTTTTTGACCATTGTGTCCTTGGAAGTTTCAGTGATACAACTTTGTTTCGCTCCTCAGAGCAGGAACAGGACCATCCTATCTCCACAGGCCTCCGCCATGGCCAACTCAGCCTTTCTCAGCCTCTGCTACACACATCTCCATGCCCACAGATACCATGGAATGCACACAGTGTATCCACAGATAGTAAACCTTAGCCCTTGCCTGACTCCTTGGTCATCATCCTACAGCACTGAGGGAGGAAAAGGAGAATACACACAGAAATGCCTCCCGTCCTTGAAAACAAAATTGCAGGGAGAAAGGGATGACAAGTTGGCAGAAAGTCAGCAGCCACTGTCTAAATATAACAAGCTGGCTTCTTGGCTTAAAATCCTGCAAGGGGAATTTGAAAATGAGCAAGCTGAGATGAAGAAAACACAACAACAGATTTGCGAGTGCAGAAGGGAGAACGAAAAGCTGCAGCAACAGAGGGTGCAAGACCAAAGACAAAACCACATCCTGCAGCTCGAAACTGATGGAAAGAGAGATATGATATAGTCAGAGAACCACAGACAGCTACAGAATAATTCAGTCTGATACTGTAAGCACCGAAAGTATCCATAATGCACAATCCTAGCTGCCATGTGCAGCAGTTCCCAGTTGCCAGGTGCAGCAGTTCCCCTTCCCTTCTAGGGACAAACTTCCACAGATTCCAGCTGATGTTTCTCTCCAAAAAGCTACTTTAAGAATTTTAAAGGTAAGATAGTGCTCCTGAAGTCCTTCACTGGACTTGAGTCCAAGTGTGGAATTCTGTCTTACACAGATATTTATGCAATAATCTAATTTCAAGCACTGATGAAACACTTTGCAATTTATTCTTTCAAGTAAATGAGGGAATAAAAAGGTAAGATAATGAACTTATTTTACTTCTTCAAGGGGAAAAGGAATGAAAGGATCAGAATGTAAATGATGTAAATGTTGCATAGTTTGTTACCTTCTCTCTTTCTTCAACTTTGCAGAAGCTTGCAGTTAGTTTTGTCTGTCTCTTGCATGGGTTGGGAAACATTCAAAACAGAACACAATATTCTAGATGCACTCCAATAAGAGATGTAAAAGTCACTCACAAAGAAAACAGATCTGCTTTGTTCATTTTTCATATCATGAAGTGTAACATCTAGAAATTAATCTTTCATTTTCTTATTTTTTTCTCTAACATTTTCTCTATCTTAGCCATAGGTGGCTTTCTTATTTATTGATTACCCCATATGCAATTGCATGTACACGTTCTCTTACTGGCTATATTTTATTTCCCTATTGTACTTTAGGCTTAAAATAGAATTTTGCTTTTGCCATATGTGCCAATACTCACAATGATAAAACCAAGAGATTGGAGGTTGTTTGGATATACTCAGTGCTGCTAACAGGTACTGCTGCAGTATATGGAGTTCACTTCCTGGGTGAGAAAGACTGGACTTATGAAATCCATGGGCACAATGACACGAATCCACCAAGTAGCCAACCTATCACTGAATTAGTAGCAATAATTAACTTGCAGTGTAGAATAAAAACAGCTTTTTATCTTTTCATGTCAACAACTTTGTTTCTGCTCTTCACGCAGAGGGAAGATAAAAAATCTGGTGGCTAAAAATACTCTGTATGGTTTAAGCTGTATGTATTGCAAAACCATCACCCCAACCCAAGTGTTGCACAGAGTCTTACGCTGGGCAGCCTCGGACAAGGCCAAAGGGAGCTCTGAAGTTCCTTTCCTGTTACCATCATATGGAGCATATGGAATCCATAAATCTGATTAAGAAATCATAGTTAGCACTGACAAATTTATCTAGACTGTTAGAGTTTTCATTTGATTTTTTTCCATTTCTCAAAAAAACCCATCTAATTATTTAGTCAAGTTTGTGGAACACAATTTTCCATGTATTTCTGTGAGAGAGCTCTCCAGAGAGGTATCCCTCTCCTTTTTTTTTTTTTTTCCCTTACATAAAATACAGAATCTGTGTGTGGTTGAGACAATTTTCTGCAATAGGGTAGCTAAAATTCCTTCCTGAAAAAAACGTGGGAAAGCACCAACCTTCAAAGAACCACCACAACTCAGGCAAAAATTTAGCAGATCTCATTAAAAGCTCCTGTGAATACTGGTTTGTCTCCTGTACTACCACCCAGTCAGAAAGTAGCCGACAGAACTTCCAGGGATGGGGGTTGCTGTGTGACCCCTTTCTACCTGCATCAATTTCAAACAAGTTGATTCCCCATAGTTATAATCAGTGGTGGGAAAGAATAATGTCAGCTTGACAGGTCTAAGTGGGAGATACTCACTGGAATTATTAATAACTACCACATACAGTAACTGTTAGTAATTTTGAAAAAGTACTATAGAAATTAAGAGGGAAAAAAAAACCTCAGAATTCAATATCCATAGAATTATTTCTCTGAACCATAAAAAGTTATGAAGAGATAAATCTTAGTACCATTTTTTTGAAAAAGTAATATTACCTCTTCTGATTTCAGCGGGCATGACAAAATATGAAAGGGTACAAAATCATCAACTATTAGAAGAAAATTTTAGAGCTTTTGACAATTTCCGAAAAGCAGAAAAATTGATCTTATCTGCGAGCCCAAGAAAAGTTTCAGAAAAAAACAGCAAGCAAAAGTAACAAGCTAGCTTTTTGGGGTGCACTGGATTAGGGGGGTTATTTATCAAAACTTCTGCATTGACCTGAACCTGAAGAGAACTTAGAAGGATGCAGTTCTTGTCACATAGTAGCAACTGCAAGGTATTAACACCTACAGCAATGCCCACAGAAAAACAACTGAGAAAAAAAGCCCACGAAACATTTTGCTAATATGTAAAATTCCAGGAAAACTCAGGGAGCAAGTCAGAAAGTGATCCTCCTGATTGTACCAGTAAAATTTTCTTCTACAATACAAGCAAGATCTCTGTCCTAGTCAGATTATACTGCAGCCAGCTTCTTCCTGACACAACTTGGTACGCCATCCAAAAGTGAGAAACAGGATGCAGACAACAGGTTAGGACTGTATGTATGACACTGCTCCTAAAAGTGCTTTGCCGAATTCATCTCTCAGAGAAGGCACTGAGTAAATAAAGAAGAGGCAGTCCAGCTGATTCTTGAACCCTTGGCCATGCCAAAAGCAAGTATTGATAGCAAAAATGGTAAGTTTCTACATAAACAGTTATTTGCCTTTTGCTGATATCTTCAAAGAGGAAACAACACATCTGGGAGATTCATTTAACAAGTTCAAAACGGAAATGTAAGGTAAACATTACCTTTACATCACAGACTAGGAATGCTTACCCTTTTTGTAATACATGTTATGAAACTGAAGGCATATTTCCTCGTAACAGTTTTACATGTCATTTCTAACTGAAAACCCTCTTTTAAGAGCAAGGATACAGCGCTTGTACGTGACTGTAATCACATTCCCAGGGGCAACATGAACTCCGAGTGAACACCAGTCTTCTCAGAATTAGCATCCAACATAACAGATGTCAAAGCTCAATCTCACAATAGTGGCAAATATTGTCAACACTTATTTTATTATGCCTGTAGATGAACACAGGGAGCAGTCCATGCAAAAAGAAAAAAAAAAGAAAAATCTCTGCAGCTTGTTTCAGGTTTTCATAGAGACTTTTCTTCCAAATTATAACTTTTTTAATATGGCTAGAATACTTAGCAAGAAAGAATGCAGCCTAATAGGCTTCTAGGTACAGCTGTAATACTGGAGTCAATCTTGGCTTGGTGTGTTGCTGAAGCTAGTCAAGGTACCGCAATTATTTTCAGATACACTTTTAATTAACACCTTTCCGTGCCCCCATAACATACAAAACCAGTAAGAGCACAGTACAGGTTAATTAATTAGTAACATCAAGAACAGTTAACTCAGATGGGAAAGCAGCACTTAAAGTACATAGTCACTGCGTAGAAAATGCAAAATGTTTCAGATCCCACAGTGCTTTATAGGACACCTCCTACAGCATGCCAGTATTCTTTTATTTTCTTGAAGAAAAAATAATCAGCTGCTTTTCCCCCTTGCAGAAAACTCCAAAACAACCAAACCACGACTAGGATAAAAACATCACAAGCTGGTGAAAGACCTTTACAGAGAAAGTGATATTATACCATTGGGTGGATATAATCTGACTAGAAATACTTTTATCAGTAGCAATGAATGTTTTCCAGTTATCATAATCACATGTCACTTTCAGTCAATACTTAACAGCATTTCAGTAACATTTTCAGCATGTTAAAATAAGATTAAGCTTAGCTAGAACGGTTACTTCTGATAATTTTTTGTGTAATTTGCAGGTTCAAAATCAAATGAGTGAAAATAAAAATGAAAGCCTCAAGACTACATCTACCATTGCCAAAATAGCAAGCTACATATGCCCAAATGACAAATTAAAGTTACCTCAAAATATAGAATGTGTCTTAACACTAATCTTGTTTCATTTTACCCTGTATGCAAATTGCTGAATAAATTGTGGGAGAAAAGAGAAAGCATGGAAGCTGGTTCGGGCCTTGGCATTTTTACTTTCACTGAATGTTTTGACTGTAGGGCTGGGGAAAGCTTTCAATTTTAACATCCCTAGCATTGCATTTAACGAAAGGTCTACTGAGATAAAGGCAATGTATTTATCATATTCATTGCCTATCATGCTTTGGGAAACTTTCAATTAAACCATCAAATATATGACTCAAAACTAGCTATTCTAGAGCAACATAGAATTATGAGATTTCAGTATCACCTTTGTTTCAGTAATATGCTTTATCCTTGGTCTATCCGGAGCTATGTTAGTGTACTTCCTACAGAATCACAGAATATTCTAAGCTGGAAGGGACCCACTGTTGTCCAGAAAAAATTGGCTGAGTTACCTGGTGTGCAATAAGTCAATAATTACACACTTGAGAGAGACACTGATCATTTATTTCAGAGTTGTACCAGCCTGAGTGCTCAGTGGTATTCCACAAATCAAGCACACCAACTATCCAAACTTTTCACTATTTATACATTTTAGCAAACAAAGGCTAAATTAATGTTCATTATCTACATGTTACGTATTTCTCTTGTTAGTTAGTATTCTGTCTTTTATTGGTTAATGAGTCTCTCACTTCTCATGCTAATTAATCTGCATGGTCAGTCTTAATTTTGGAGTCAGAAGGTTTCTGGGTCGGTGGTCTGTGAGTCGGTGGCCGCGATCTGCACCTGCCAGAACTACCTTTTATACAGTCAGAGCTGATTCAGCACGGTTGGGTTTATTAGTTTATTCCTTATCTTGGCAGTTCTGCCAAATGTCCTTGTGGCCTGTAAATTCTGCATTCTTTGTGTCCACTATTAGTGCTATATCCTCCTTCCCAAGCTCTCCCTATGTCTGAGATCATTGTAGCATGTCACGGCCTAAACCTCAACAAGGCACTTCAACCGACAAGTAATTTGTCTTTCTAACACCTGGACATCACACAGAGCTTGTTTCTCAGCTGCTGTTTCACAGATCACATCTTCAAATTCCACATTTTTGCAACGGCACGATGATCGTCGAAGTCCCACCCCTGGCGAGGCGCAGGACGGAGGACCACCCGACGCTGCCGGGAGCGCGGTCCGAAGGCTCCTCGCAGCGGAGGCTCGGTGCCGCGAGCATTTCCCCGGGAGCCGGCCCCGCGCCGGGAGCGCAGGAAGCGCCCGCCCCCGCCGGGCGCTCACGTGGCCGCCGCGCCTCCTGCCCGGCCGAGCCACGTCCGCGGGGGCGGAGCGGGGCGGGCGCCGGC
>VWPU01009407.1:0-45897 GCA_013398955.1 Callaeas wilsoni
TCTGCCCTGTCCGCGCCGCGCAGCTCCCCCGCTCCGCTGCTTTGTTGCGCGGCCCGGCCGGAGCCCGGCGGTCCCGGCGCTTTGTCCCGGGGCCGCCCCGGGGGGACAAAGGCGGGCGGGCTCCGCAGCGCGGCCGCGGGGCTGCCCCGCCGTGCCCCCGGTTCCCTGTGCCGCTGGGGCGGGAGATGTGCTTCGGGAACGCTTTCATCGCGGGATGGGCTTGGGAGCGTGAGAGCATCTCGCAGCCGTGTTCCTGCTCCCCCCCTTCAGCCCGGGGTCCCCGCCCGCGCTCCGCGCTCCCCCCGCGGCTCCCCCGGCCCCGGCGCTGCCGCCCGCGCCGGAGCTCCCCGGCCGGGCTGCGTGGGAGGGGATTCCCTCCTCTCAGCGCCAGCGCTTCCCAGCAGGAGTCGGGACAAATCCCTCGATTGCGATGCCTTGTGTTTTGCTTTTTCTCCTTTTGCTGGCTCGTGGCAGAACTACCTTGGGAAAATCCCGGTGGGTGCGGGAGCCAGGGACCAGCCCCGTTACTGGGCTGCGGAAGTGGATCCTGGGTGTGGGGTGCTGGAGCTGGGGTGGGGATGGGGTGAGGATGAGGATGAGGATGAGGATGAGGATGAGGATGAGGATGAGGATGAGGGCGGAGTGAGGATAGGGTAAGGATGGGCATGGGGTGAAGATGGGCCCCACAAGGGGAGGGGCCCTCAGGCTCTGCTGTGAGGCAGCAACACTGAGGCTTCTTTTGACTGATGTTATGGGACAAGGGAAAACAATAAAGACACAATAAATCCTTGACAGTTCAAAAAAAAAAAAGAATGCAGTTCTTTAATTTTCCTTTTATATGCCAGCGATGCTCTTTTAAACAACCCTCAAAATGTTTCTAGGCAGTTTTGCCTCAGGACCCAGCGCTTTGTAGTGCAGCATCTCCAGGCTGTGCTGCCACGTGCTCAGCGTCCCTCGGCTGGTTTTGTGCCCAGGCTTGGTTTTGTGCTCTTTGTGTTGCCCATTTCAGCATTGGAAATAATTTTTCAAGCAACACCAGAGAGCAGGAAAGGAATCCTCTGAAATTAGGCTGCAGCTCCACATAGACATCAGTGATGCTGCTTCCTAAATTTTCTAGTTAAAGATTCTGGGTGAAGATTCTGCAAATCTGAAAACTGTGCCAGTGTCTGGCTTTGAAGTGAGGCAAGTCCTCGAGGCTTTATCTGCCTCTGACGAGACTGTGAAAACTAATGAATGGCAATAAATTACCAGGTTAATGAGATGCACTGAGAAGCCTGTAGCCGTAGCCGGAGCTGAGGGAGGAGGCAGGAACACGGCCCAGCCCTCGGAGCTGGGGAGGCTCAGTGATGCACCCCTGGCTCTTGCCGCCCTTCAGAGATCTGTGCTCCTCCAAATGACAATTTCATGTGGTTCCCCTTGCAAACGCGGTTGTAGAATAGTCTGGATAGTCACTGAACTTGAGTGATTGGAGGGAAAATATTAATCCTAGATTTAATTAAAGCTCAGAATTAATAAAGTGGAATCTAAACAAAATAATCTTTTAAAAACTGTGATTTTTTTCCCATTAGAGTGACCAGCTTCTAATCAAAGGAGGAAAAATTGTCAACGATGATCAGTCGTTTTATGCAGACATTTATGTGGAGGATGGTTTAATAAAGTAAGTTAAAAATTTATATTTGCTAATGTAATTTCTTAGAATGATACAGTACCTTGAGATTTGAACAAGGTTCCTTCCCATCTTTTTTTTTTCTTGGAAATCTTTTTGAAAAACAAAGGCAGCATTTTAGAGCAGTGTCAAGAAAGACCTACACGGGTGTAATTCTGCAGCTGGAAAGACTTGCAAAGCACTGGCAGCCTGGGGAGGAGCAACAGAGGTTATTTTGGCATCCTCACTTCAAAGCTGTTGCCAGTTAAGAGATCTTGATTTCCTTTTCAGACAAATCGGAGAAAACCTGATAGTTCCCGGTGGCACGAGGACCATCGACGCCTACGGGCAGCTGGTGATGCCGGGGGGCATCGACGTCCACACGCGGCTGCAGGCGCACGTCATGGGCATGAGCTCGGCCGACGGCTTCTTCCAAGGCACCAAGGCAGCGCTGGCAGGAGGCACCACCATGATCAGTAAGAGGGAGCACATTCCAACAGGCTTCTAACTTTTCCAGCAAAATACTCCGGGCCCTGAGTCACTGCAGGGATGTTTATTTACCTTCATAGCACAGAAATGTCAGTTTCTGCTGGAGAAATCACAAAGCTAATTGAAGGTGCTGTGTACCGTGCAGAACGTCCTTCCCTTCCTGCACACCGATATTAAAAATATACACGTATATTAAAAACCTCATCAGAGAACAAAACAGAAAAACACTTTAAACACCTTTTAATATGTTTTTAACAGCCTTGCAAGTGTGGGGGGTTTTCGAGTTTCTCGGTTTTAAGCATTTTTGTGTTAATGTAAAGTAATTTTGCCCTCTGTTTTGTTGCTGTTCCGCTCCCAAGAACCACTGTAGTATGTGACTGCAGGATCTCACCAGTCCGGGCACAGCTCCCTACCGAGCTCCCAGGCAGTGCTGCAGGGAATGGGAGCAGAGCTGAGGGAAGTGGCGGGCAGCGGGTGCTGCCCATGGGAAACGGCCCAGAGCAGAAGCGTGGGGTTCGTCACCAGCCACTTACCGTGCTGTGCTGGCTGAAAAAGAGATGAAAAAGGCATAACTCGGTGTTTGCGGTTTCATTTGCATCGCTTTGTCGGGGCGATCCCTTACCCGTTCTCCGTGAGCGGAGCAGTCGGGTGGGCTGGCAGCGCGCTGTCCGTTCGCACTGCCGCAGCTCTCGGGCAGGGCCGCGGTGCCCGGGCGTGCCCCCGCGCCTGACGCCGCCGTGTCCCCGCAGTTGACCACGTGTGCCCGGACGTGGGGAGCAGCCTCCTGGCCGCCTACGAGCAGTGGCGCGGCCGCGCCGACGGCCAGGCCTGCTGCGACTACGGCCTGAGCGTGGACGTGCCGCGCTGGCACGAGAGCCTGCGGGAGGAGCTGGAGGCGCTGGTCAAGGACAAGGGTAAGGGCAAGGGCAGGGGGAGCCCCAGCGGGGCCGGGGTCCCTGAGGGGCCCCGGGGGAGCGGTGACGGCTCTGCTGCTCCCCCGGCACGCCGCGCTCCTTCCCCTGCAGCTCGGACCTCCCCATCCCTGGCCGTCCGGCGGAGAGCTGCGGGCAGGGACGCTGGTGCCGGGTTCTTGCCGTAACATCTGGGTGTGTGCCCTCGCCTTTGGGCAACAGGCAGCCTGGTCATGGAAAGGGAGTTTGGAAACTGAAAGAGTAGGGTTGGTCACTGTGACGTGAGCTGCTGGATGTAGAAAAAAAACATTTAAATAAAAACCTCGGAGACAGGGCTGACAGAAGAAAACTCAGCTTTAAGCATTCTGTAGAGATTTCCCTTGTGCCTGTAATTCCTGTGCATCCCGAGGTGTCCGCGGGACATGGCTCGCTGGAAAGCAGGAAAGTAGACCACGCGGCAGGGATTCATGCATTCATTAATACCTATTGCCATGTTTGGAACTACGCTTTCCTTCAGATATGCTAATGCATAGCTAAATGTCATCACTGTAATTTGTAGTCTTGCAAGCAAGGGTTTAATTGGCCAATTACCATAGAAATTTGCGGTGAATTTCCTATTAAAATGCAGAGTGGCTGAAGTAATGGAGCTGTTCCTTGGAACACATATGAAATACAGTTGTAATTTGATCACGGTTTGGTATTGCTTATTGCCTCTATCCATATAAAATACAGCAGCAGTTCATAGAAACACAGACTGGTTTGGATTGGAAAGGACCTAATCCCATTCCCTGCCCTGCCATGGCAGGGACACCTTCCACTGTCCCAGGCTGGTCCAAGTTCTGTCCAACCTGGCCTTGGACACTTCCAGGGATGGGGCAGCCACAGCTTCTCTGGGCACCCTGTGCCAGGGCCTCTCCACCCTCACAGAGAAGAATTCCTTCCCAATATCCTATCTAACCCTGCCCTCTGGCACTGGGAAGCCATTCCCCCTTGTCTTGTCCCTCCATCCATTGTCCAAATTTGAGGATAAACTGTAGACTGAAGCCACCACTGGAGGAAAACCAGCTTGGGAGTATGCATGAGCCAGTCACAGAGGGCACCTAAACCCAGACACGGACCACAGGGGTTTCTTTTTTTGGTTGAGGTGCACCAAAAAGTAGGGGTTTATTGTCTTTCACAACTCCCAAGCTTTGGGGTCAGTGCTTGTGGGGACATTTCCCACATCAGCCCTTGGCCTTGCTTTGCTTCCAGTATAACCCTCACCAGCACAACCCCGTGGTTCAACCACCCCTGCCCAGCCCATACCAGGGCAGCGAGTTCTCCAGGTGACAAAGCCACACATGTCACTTTCTTTTTCCAAGGTGTGAACTCCTTCCTGGTGTTCATGGCTTACAAGGACAAGTTGCAGTGCACTGACGGCCAGGTAGGACACCAGCACGCAGGGAAAGCCACGGCCTCAGCCTGAGCGTGGGTGGTGACGGGGCTGACGCTGGGGACCCTCTGTGTCTTGGCAGATGTACGAGATCTTCTGCATCATTCGGGACCTGGGGGCCATCGCCCAAGTGCACGCGGAGAACGGAGACATCATCGAGGAGGTACCGTGTCTGTGTCCACTGAAACCTAGGGGTGACCCGGGCACTGGGGGAGGAGAATCCCTGCCCCCGCCCCAGCCCCTGCCCCTGCACGGGGAGCTGGTGCCCCAAAACCTTGGAGGGACGGGCTCACGGGACCCCGAGTAGCAGCGCGTGCAGGCAGAGGAATGTGCAGGGGGATCAGGGTGTCCTGTGGAATCATCGGTGTCCTCATGGGTCTTCACATATGCTTGGGTTCCCAAAAAACACTCTCGGAGTTCCTAAGGGGTGACTGACTGCCTTAAGTGCTGCTTTATCCTCTTATCTGTCTTGTTTAGGAGTCTGGAGTACTTGAGAAAATCAGGAGGTTTGCGGCTTTTACAGTAATGTCCATGACACTGGCAGTGTTTAACTCCACCATCAGCACTCAGGAATTCCTTGGTGTTGCAGCCTTTGCTCAAGGGCCTTATTTTTCCTGCTCAAGGGCCTTATTTTTCCTTTTTACCCATAGAAAAGACAGTCTTGGCTCCAGACTTGGTCAGATACACAAGGTGGAGTTAGACTGGCAGTTCCTTTAGCTCATGGTCACGCCAGCGTTCAGTCTGGTGTGGGAGGAAGGCTGAACTGAAAGCCAAATCCAATCCTTCAAATGGGTTTATTTGAACAAACAGGATAGAGGCTAATTGCCATCTCCTGGGATTTTATCTAGAAACCTGTTCCTCAGCTGACTGTGGAGCATAACGTGACCCCAGGCAGCTCATAGCTGCAGCAGTGTTTCTGTAAGCTGCCAGTGTGGTGACACTTGAGCCCTGGGGACAAACTTAGAGGAGATTTGTGACAAGAATACAGACAAATGAGCATCCTCTAGGAGCAGAGTCCTTTAAAGGATCCTGTGGGATCTGCTCCGTGGTGTTGGATAACATCCTTGCATTAGTGCCAGCTGACTGGGAGGTTACATGATACAGAACAGCACAGAGGGGACAGGGTGAGGTGTGTCCTTGGACATCTGCATTCAGATGCCGCATGAGTGACCTGGGACATCCCAGGGCTCATCTCAGCATCTGTCACCGTGTGTTCCCTTTCCTCCTTGCCACATGGTGAAGTGCAAAGGGACAGGAACGTTCGGGAGAGGTGGCACTTGCTGCACCCCAGTGACAGTCTCACCTGCTTGTGCCCATCCCTGCCTCCTCCAGGGGCTCCTGAGCAGCTCCAGCAGGCTCATGGGGTGGGAAGCACCTCTCCCTTTGCTGGAGCCGTGCACCAGGGCTGGGGCAGCCTCGGCGTGAGCTGCGATGGGTGTGAGTCCCCTCCGGCGGAACCGTGGGTTTGGGGAGTGGGAAGGTCCAGAGGTGCTGTTGGGACACAGCAGCTCCCATGCAGGAGCATTTCTGCAGGATGGGACAGGTCTCTGGGGAGTGGCCCCGCGGTGAGTGTGGGGTCCCAGGACTCGTGGTGCTGCTCGGGTGGGTTCGTGACTTGCCCCCAGCCCTCGGGTGGCTCTGGACACAGTGTGCTGTGTCCCGCGGTGCCCTGGGCAGGCTGTGCCCGTCACTGACTGCTCTCTCCTTCCTCCTCGCCCACCCAGGAGCAGAAGAGGCTGCTGGAGCTGGGGATTACGGGGCCGGAGGGGCACGTCCTCAGCCGCCCCGAGGAGGTAACGCTGCCAGCCCTCGCGCCGAGCTCCGGGCCCCGCTGTGCAGAGGGGCTGGGACGCCTGTGCCGTGTTCTTGTGCCCGCAGGTGGAGGCGGAGGCCGTGTTCCGTGCCATCACCATCGCCAGACAGGCCAACTGCCCTCTCTACGTCACCAAGGTCATGAGCAGAGGTGCTGCAGATGTCCTGGCTCAGGCAAAGAGGAAAGGTAACACGCTGGCCTGCACAGGCAATAACTGAGCCTCTAAATCCAGCCAGGAATCTCATTCTAGCTGTGAGGTCTGAGAAGTCCTTATCTTCCGAGCTCCCCCACGCTCTCAGGGCGCTGAGGCTCGTGCTGGTTTGCGTGGCAGGGGGTCCCAGAGCTAATTGCTTGGAGCTGGGAAGATTGGAGGGGATGTGCTCGAAGCTGACATTTGCATCTCGGCAGACACAGCTGAGAAACGGGGAATAATCCACTTGTGAGTGTTTGGCGTGAACTGAATGAAAAACAGATGTGGAGCAAGCTCCAAATTCTGTCTGAGGGTGGAGTGGGAAGGGTTGGGATCAATCCTGTGGGGAGCAGGGTGGAAGGGGGAGCACAGTCACCACTTCCCCCAGCCTGGGGGCTGCCAGACAGACACGGGTTTGTTTAAAGGAAGGCATGACGGCTTGTAGGAATGTGTGCCAGTGGAAGCAGAGAACAGACAGATCCAGAACTTGCTTTGACAGTGTCTCCCAGTCATCTGAGATAATCTAAAGGATTGGCGAGAATCTGAAATGCTGGGAATGCTGAAGGAAGTGGAACTGTCGTGTGTGGTTACGGCAGGGCCGTGTCTGTGTCCGTGCCGCCCGTGGGACGCGGTGCAGCCGCCCTCATTCCCGGGTTGCTCCGCAGGCGCCGTGGTGTACGGGGAGCCCATCGCCGCCAGCCTGGGCACCGACGGGTCCCACTACTGGAGCAAAAACTGGGCCAAAGCTGCCGCCTTCGTCACGTCCCCCCCCATCAGCCCTGACCCCACCACGCCAGATCACCTCAGCACTCTCCTGTCCAGGTGGGTCCCGTGTCACACGGGCACCTGGGCACACCTGCCCTGTCTGCATCCCGCCCACACCCACCCGAATGCCATTTACAGCACTGGCATCGCCTGTGGGGCCCGAAGCCCACGAGCCATTGGTGCCCCCATGGTCTGCCCAGCAAGGGGGGCTTTGCTGGCTTGGAGGTGCCATCAGTGCCCCCGTCCCTGATCCCTGCCCTGTCCTTTCCCCAGCGGGGACCTGCAGGTCACCGGCAGTGCCCACTGCACCTTCACCACTGCGCAGAAGGCCGTGGGCAAGGACAACTTCACCCTCATCCCCGAGGGCACCAACGGCATCGAGGAGCGGATGTCCATAGTGTGGGAGAAGTGTGTGGTACGTGCGGCAGTGGTGGAGCTGGATGGGAGCACACGTGAGCTGTGCTCGAGGCTGTCAGCCTCGTTAATTCAGACAAGCCAGAGGGGTGACACTGTCTAGACACTGCTGCAGCTTCAGAGAGCTGCTAACGAGAGACTGAGACACACAAATGCCTTCACAGCATCTTCAAAGGCTGCTTGTAGGGACCACCCTCCACTCTCACTCACAGTCACCGGGGAATCTCTCCAGCACTTTTTCCCAAGGGTGATGAGGTGTTCCAGTCCCCTCGTGCTCACCAGAGGCCTGGGGAGGTGGATGGGGAGACAGTGTCTCTCCTGTGGGACATGGCTGTGGCCGTGCTTCCCTCTGCCTGGTGACCCCAGGCCCCACCAGTGGGGACAAGCCTCCGTGTCACCTCGGCGTCTGCCAGGCAGCAGGGCTCTGATCTGAGGGTGGGATCAGTCCGTGTGCCTGCACCCCAGTGCGCCCTTCCCTGTCAGCAGCATCCCTGGGAGGCTCTGTTCTGCATCCCACAGAGCAGATGTCCCTGGGCAGGCTGCAGGAGCTTAGGAGCCAAGCCACCCTGAAACCTCTCTTAGGTGGGCTTCGTTCAAAGACAAATACAGTTTTTCTTAAGATGGCAGATGAAGATGATAAATAGCACTGGTTAGGTTCACTTCCAGTCTTTCTTCACTGAGCTTTCCGTAACCCTCTTCAGTGGCCCTGAGATGCCTGTGCAGGAGGTGGAGCCAAGCAGTGAAGGTCTTGTTTTTCAGAGACTTCAAGCTTTGGAGTCCAAGGAAAATAAAGCCCCTCTCTCGTATCCTTCAGCCCACAGGGACAAGGCTCAGCCCCCTTCCCCGGTCTCCACAGCCCTGTGGCAGTGCAGACCCTCACCCCTGATGGGCACACGGGTGGGTCTGGCAGCTCCTCCCAGCGGGACAGCACAGGTCTGGCCACGGGGAGGGACCGTGCCCACAGCCAGCATGGGGCTGTGTCCATCTGTGCTGCTTCCTCCCCTCTCGTCCCCAGGTCCCCGGGAAGATGGATGAGAACGATTTCGTAGCGGTGACCAGCACCAACGCTGCCAAGATCTTCAACTGCTACCCCAGGAAGGGGCGCGTGGCTGTGGGCGCCGATGCAGACCTGGTGGTGTGGAACCCCAAGGCTACGAAAATCATCTCAGCAAAAACCCACAATTTGGTAAAATATTTTTAAAGTAACTTTCTGGGGCTGATTTTAGAGTCAGAAGAAATCTGGAAAGCAATGTGTGTCCTTAGCAAGGTGCAATCATTCAGCAGGGGAGGAGTTGTCTGTGGGTAAAGTGATGAAGGACTTGGCATTTGCTTTTAAAAATATAAGGAAAATATCCTTTTGTTACTGTAAAGGGTGGAATTGGTACTGAGTGACCACTCCAAGACAGTCGGCATCTGGTATGGAAATCTTAAGGTTAATGTATTTGCTATGGACTAGAAAAATATAAGCGCTGGACTTAAGTATTGAACTATTGCTAAACTGTAATGTGTATTAGTTACAGTTTAATATGTATTAAATGATTGCTATCCTTTAATATATAATGGTATTAATCTTAATATAGCACATAATTAAATATTCTATAAAGACATATAAATAATACAATAATATAAATATAATTTAATAAAAGTATTAAACTATTGCCGTAGTCTAATATGATTGTTTTTAGGGTTTATTTTCTCCATTCCAGTTTGCTTCCCATTGGAATCTTTTTATTTGAAATATGAAGGGTTATTTCTGACTGATGGTGCACGAGGAGCAGTGTACAAAACTGGGGGGCATTGTTGGCCTCCTCTTAAATCCTACAGGCACTGAGTATCAGGGTTTGCTTTTTCCAGAATGTGGAGTACAACATATTTGAAGGCACCGAGTGCCACGGGGTCCCAACCATGGTCATAAGTCAGGGAAGAGTTGTCCTTGAAGATGGAAATCTCTGTGTCACCCAGGGCTCAGGTCGCTTCATTCCCAGGAAGACATTCCCTGACTTCGTTTATAAAAGGATAAAGGCAAGAAACAGGGTAAGGAGAGTTTTATTTGCCATAATCCCGTGTTTTTATCACAATTTCTCTGCTTTAGTGTATTGGGGCTGCTGTGATGGCAAACCTGCAACAGCAGCAGGAATATTATTAATGCTATTTCTTCATGTGTTGTCGTGTAACTGCCTGGGACCTCAGTCAAGATCTCTTAGTATTAGAGCTAATAATGACAGTTTTATTAGCCTATTAAAATGTTACAAAGCAAAAATACGACTTCTAGCAAAGTTTGTTTTGGTTTGTATTGAGGCAGAGGGAGGAATTCCTCTCCTGCCTGTGCTAGAGAAGTTCCTGTTGCTGGATTCCCAGTGTCTGCTCTGCAGCCGTTGGAGGGTGAGGGATGTACATCCCATATTTTCTGGAAATACAGTAAGATGAATTCTTCTGTGTGCTGGCACAGCTTTTTAAAGAGACACAGAGACACACAAATATGTAAAGAGCTTCTTAAAAGCGCTGTCCTCCTTCTCTTTTCCCTGTGCTATTGCAGACTCTGTAGTTCTGCATCCTGCACAAAGGCAGAGCAGGAATCAGTAACCCAAATTAACTGCAGAGGCAGGAGTCCTGACTCTGGCGTGCCTCAGGGTGTCTGGGGTGCCTGGAGGGCAGGATGGGGGTGTGCCAGCTCCCTTCAGGGTGGGGGTGCGACCCAGAGAAGCTGTAGATGCCCCATCCCTGGAGGTGTCTAAGGCCAGGTTGAAAGTCCTTTTCTGACCACCGATTCCAACCATTCTCCCAGCACTGCCACGGCCACCACTGACCATGTCCCCAAGTGCCACATCCACGTGGCTTTTAAATCCCTTCAGGGAGGGGGACTCCACCACTGCCCTGGGCAGCTGTGCCAGGGCTGGGCAGCCCTTTCCAGGAAGAAATGTTCCCCATACCCAGCCTGAATCTCCCCTGGCACAGCTGGAGGCCGTTCCCCCTCGGCCTGTGCCTGATTCTGCTCCCCGCAGCTGGCTGAGGTGCACGGCGTGCCCCGGGGGATGTACGACGGGCCGGTCCACGAGGTCCCCGCGAGTGTCAAGGCCGTGGCGCCCGGCGCGGCGTCGCGAATCGCGCCCTGCGCCGGCAAAGCCGCGGCCCCGCCCGTGCGCAACCTGCACCAGTCGGGCTTCAGCCTCTCCGGTACGTGGGGCCCGAAACGGAGGCGGGTCTGGGTGGGGCGAGCGGCCGGGCAAGGCTGAGCAATAGAAACTTCGTTTTTGCTCAGTAATAAAGTAATTTGTCCTGTGGCAGCAGCCAAGGCACCAAGAGCTGCACAGAAAGCTCTATAATGTTCTACAGTATTTATGTCAACACACAGAGCCTGGTGGGGGCTTTCTTTCCAGGAGCCAGAGCAGGCAGTGATTCAGCATCATTCATTCTGCAGAAACCTGCCCAGCAGCTGTCGGGAGCTTGGAAAGCCAATGCTCTGCCCTAAAATTACTTCCATAATGGTTTTTTAGCTGGTTGGATGAGATGGGTCCCATATTGTTTGATAAATGCTACAAGGCCCCACATTTTATTATATACAAAATTTATTTATAGGAAAGCCATTTATAACATCTTCCAGAAAGAAGCAATGAAAAATGAAGAAGTTCAGGCAAATACAGCCGTTTCAAACTGGGCTGTGCTAGTAGAGTGTCCAAAATGACATATGATGAAATTATGAGTATTTCTGAGGAAATGTTTTATGGTTGGAGCGTTTAAAGCAGTGGGACTGCCCTGCTCTCTGCTCTCCCCCAGGGTCGCAGGCAGATGACCACATTGCCCGGCGCACGGCGCAGAAGATCATGGCCCCGCCGGGTGGGAGGTCCAACATCACCTCCCTGTCCTGACGCTGTCCCCGCGCCGCCGCCGCGCCGGTCCCCGCCGGGTCCTGCCGGGAAGGGGCCGGTGGGCCGCTCTCCAGCAGGAGGACGAGCGAGCGAGCACTCGTCAGCTGCGCCAGCCCTTCCCTCGTAGGTAGAAAGTAGAGTGATCCCTGAGGTAGCGCTCCCAGCTTGGATTCTCTGTCAGTATTCCTTCGCTAGCTGCTAGGAAAGCCCTTCCCTGTGCATGCGGCACCGCCACGTACCCGGGGCTGCGGGGTCACCGGGCCGGCTGGGGGCCGGGGCGGAAATGAAGGCACATCCAGGCTGGATCACGCTCTTTTCCAGCAGCGTCCACTGCCCGCTCTCATCACAGGACTTCCAACCGATGAGCACTTCCATGGTTTCCAGTCAGTGCCTGCGCCCAGGCTGTGCTCCGGAGCCACGGTCACCGCGCCCGTGAGCCGCCCCCAGCCATCCGTTCCTCGGCGGTCACAGCTCAGGGCAGGTGCAGCCCCGTGTCCCGGGGCAGAGGGGTGCTGGATCTCCAGGACCTGGCCATGCCGTGGGCTGGTGTCCTTCTGTCAGCCTTGTTTTTTAAAGATTATTTATACAGTTTTTCAAGAACTGAGTTTGAGTCCAATACCCAATACCAGGGCTCGTTTGGAGGCCAGGTGCATGTGACACACTTTTTTATAAAGATTATTATAGCCCAGGTATTATGCTTAAAGGTGTGTACATAGAGTGAACCTCTGGCCATAGAGCCGTGCATGTACCTCCAGGAATGGCTTTCCATTCCTGTCTGTTCCTTGCTTGGAATAAACTTGGTTGGAAACCATGAAATGGTGGAAGTGGTTGATCCACCCGAGTCCATTCTGTTGTTTTCTTCCTTTGAGTTTTTCGGGGTGAGGCATGTACAATCCCATCCTGACTTGCAGGTTACTGTGCTCCCCTTGGATGGGGGAGAGGCTCATCATGCGCAGTGCGGGCAGAATCCCACCCTGCTCCTCAGCCGTGCTTGGGGTCATGCAGCCGCCTGCCCCTTGGTTTGCAGATAAACCCACAACTCCAGGAGTGGGGGCTGGTTCCCCCCAGGCCCACGCTGGTTCTGGTGCCAGTGAGATGTCGTGACGTGTCTGTGAGACACCGATTTCCCTTGGGCGCTGCTGGGCTTCAGTCTCCAGCTCTGTCTGAGAAAGGTACGAGAAAGGGAGCAGGGGTTGTGGCAGCACAAGCAGGGATCTGATTTGTGAGTGGGAGCTGGAACCACACATATGGCAGTTCCAGATACGTGAATCCATGATTTAGGAATGAACCCACAAATGTAAACCAGGGAGGGATTTAATTTTTTGTTGTTTTTTTTTGGTTGTTGTTGTTGGTTTTTTTTATTAACTGATATGACCTACATTTCACAGCTTAATGCTGCAGTAATTTCTGCATCAAGCATATGGGAATGCATTTGTTCAGATGCTTTATACTTAATTTTAACTTAACTTCATTTGTTGATTTCCTGATTTTCCCTGCAATTGCACAGAGGCAATTAACATCTAGTAGAAGGTGTCCCTGCTGTAGAGGGGGTGGAATGAGATGAGATATAAGGTCCCTTCCAACCCAAACTATTTATGATTCTGTGATCTCTTTTCATTCTGAATAGAGCTGAAGTTACAGCAGTAGGAACTCCATAAGGAATGGGAAAGATAGAATTCACAGTCTGATGACAGTGATGGCAGTGACCTCCCCATCACCCCAACATCCATGGGGTGACAGGGACACCCTAACACCCCCAGCGTGTAAACTTCCTTAGCAAAGGAAGTTCTGAGGTCTCTGTGCTGTAAATGTCCCTTTTCCCACAGCTGGCCTGGTTCGTGCCAGGCCCCCTGGGCCGGTGAGGACCCAGAGAGAGAGAGAGAAACTGTTCCCTCTCCCACATCACCCAGTTCAGGTCCCTCCACCCTCTGTGCCAGCCCAAGGCTCAAACCCTGCCAGCCCTTCCCTTATGGAGGGCGGGTTTGCATTTATTCCCTCTGTCAGGGAGCTGTCGGAGCCAGCACAGCTGCCCCAGCCTCCTAATGCAGGGCTCAGAGCCAGGAGCATCTCTGCTGCTCTCCCGGAGCCAGGAGAGGCTGAGCCGAGCGCCGCAGCCGCCTGCTAATGGAGCCGGAGCCTGCGGGAAACAACCCCCCCATGGCACCCACACGGTCTCTGGCCCTAATTCCTTTGGACAGCTTTCCTGCAGGCTCTGGGTCAGGGGCACCGAGGAGACGCTCCGTGCCCTTGACCGACGGCGCACCCCCAGCTCTGCAGCACCGCAGCTGCGACGGAGGAGCCCCAAGTCCCCACGCTTGTGCCTGGAGTGGGGATGGACCTCTCGATTCCCTGCAGAAAAGCAGTGCTCCTTAAGGAGCAAATGAGCTGGCAGACAGGCACGGAACTATCCCTGTGCTTATCCCTGGCTTTCCATACTCACTGCATCTTTTTTCTTTATTTTTATTTTGCACGGCTTCCCACTGCCTCAGGGCAGGTCTAGATGGGATATTGAGAAGAAATTCTTCCCTGTGAGGGTGGTGAGGCCTTGGCATAGGTTACCTGGAGAAGCGGTGGCTGCCCCTGGATCCCTGGAAATGTCCAAGGCCAGGTTGGATCACCCTGGGATAGTGGAAGGCGTCCCTGCCCATGGCAGGGTGGAACAAGATTTAATGTCCCTTCTCACACAGACCATTCCGGAATTCTGTGATTCTGTGATTTCCCTCACGTCCAGCACCTTGATCTGCAGCAGGATCAATCGCAGCAGGTAAGAAAGACAAAGCTGGTTGATGAGCCTGGAAGGCTCATGCCCTGTTTGTCTCTGGCAAATTCCAGTTCCCATGGTTTAGGCACGGTGCTGACAGCACAGGGCAGGCAGGCACTGAGCACTCCTGGCTGCTGTGGGCGTTCGTCCCTCAGCTTTTCCTCCCCTGAATTTCAGGGTGTGTGTGGGAAACTGCCCTCACTCTGCGACCTTCACCTTTCCCCCTGAAGTGAGCAGCCCCGCTCGGCGGGTGCCCTTGGTCCTTCGGGGACACCCACGGGCAGCCGAGAATGCCGCCCCAGAGGCCTCGCCGTGGCGGCCTGGGCTGTGCCGAAGGGACGAGCCCAGGCCCAGACATCGATTTGTCTCCTGTCTTCGCGGCTCCTTTGAAGGGAGGAGCAGCTTTTGTGGCTGCGAGGCGCTGCAACCAGCGAGGAGCTCATCGTGCCAGGAGAGATAAATCATTCCCACATTGAGCGGGGATCAAAGGGAAAAAGCGGAGATCTCCTGACGCTTCCAGGAGCTGCTTTTATTGAGTTTAAGATACAAAGCCCAGGGCTGCGCGGGGAAATGCCAAACCCCTGCGAGCCGTGGCTGTTGTGCCCTCCCTGCCACAGGCGAGGTCGGGGTGCTGCCGCCACCCCCTCCCAGCTCTGCCTCACCCGGCTGCTCCCAGCCCAGCCCAGCCCAGCCCAGCCCAGCCAGCAGCCCCAGCACCCATGGCAGCAGGGGCCGCCGCGGGCAGAGCTGTCCCAGCGCAGTGGCCGTGCCTGCGGCTCCCATCCTCGCCGAGATGGCCACCCACCACGGACAGCGCCCGCAGCCCCACTGTGTGCACCCAGCCTCCCCACGGAATTACCAACGCTGGCTGACACTGGAAGTGGGACACTGAAACGCCTGGATCCAGCTGTTCCCCTTTCAGCACCTGTTCCTGAGGCATTTCATGGCAGTGGTCCCACAGCTCCCGTCCAACACGGCTCTGCAGTCGCTGGGAGCGTCCCACCAGCCCAGATTCCGGCTGGGTTCCAGAATTCCAGCATTTGGATGCTTCCGTGCTTTCACGCATCTACAGCTCAATAACCTGGAAATGACACCAAATGCTTGGCGATGTTAAAAATACACGTTTATTACTCCACATGTGCAATGGCTTCCGGCAGTATCTGCAAAAACACAACCTTGTCATAACTTAAATATTCTGTGACGTGGTAAAATTGTCATGCAAGAAAATTACAGGAATGTATTAACATAAAATACAAAGATATATTTACATATATCTGCACTGAAATAATTTTAAAAAAGACCCTCCCAAGGCAGGAGGATTTCAGCAGTGTCCAGGGTGAAGTCCGTATTACTGGTATTTTTGCTATTGTTTTATTACTCTTAGACTCTTTTTGGCAAGCTCTGGAGTAACAGAGAATTGGCAACAGAAGAAACATCAGGACCTGACCTGGCATTTGTCTTCTGCACAAAATTCCCAGTGAAGGCTGTGGAATTCAATGCAAACACTTAAAAATATGCAACGTTGCAAAACTTCGGAACACAACAGAGATAAGAAAACAATCTCATGGCAAGTGATTAAAGGAGAATAATTTATAGGTGCTGTAGACTTTTCACAGCAGATAATGGCACACACTGTATAAATCTGTCATACAAAAAAATACAGGTATTTAAATATTTATGTACAGAAAATTCCTGTGTTCTGGCTGTAGTGGAGGTGTAACCCAGAGCTGTTAGTGACACCTTCCAAGCTGGGATGTGAGACCAGGGCTCTGTCATGACTTCACTGTGAGGTTTGCTCAGCAGCAGTGGCCAGGGCTCAGCCAGAACAATGGCACCAACATGGGCACCAACACGGGCACCACAACCCCGCCACGCCCCCGGACCTTTCTGCCCGTCCCCACCCCAGCCTGTGCCAGCAGCCAGGGACAGGGAACACCCATGGGAGTGGCACAGGGAGGAGAGAGGCTCAAACCCCGGGACTCCCTTGTGGATGGGGTGAGCCAGACATGGGACACGCTGGCAGGAGCCACAAAGATGTGCAGGGGCAAGAGGATGGAGCTCGGCTCAGCTGGCACTGGCTCGTTACCGGGACACAGCGATGGGGACACAAGAGGGGCCCAGAGTGAGCACAGGGTGTACAGGAGGCCCCAGAGCACTGAAACCCATCACAGGGTTCTGACAATGAAAATAACACCGAGCTCTTTCCCATCACTTGTCCTTTTTCCGATTGCTCTTTGCTTGCCATTTCTTCTCCAGGGACTGGGTGCAAACAGGTGTCAATGAAACTGTCCCCGACGGGCTCTGGTGAGGTTATGCCCAACCATTATTTGAGATCAAAACCAAGCACTTCAGTGACGTGTTCACAGTGTCTCTCCCACTCAGCACAATGATCCCAGAGCTCTGTGTCCTGGTGCTGTTCTCAGGGATTCAGGTGCACACCCCTGGAGATGCACTGCTGGATTCCAGGGGTGCTTCCCAGGCAGCCAGGATCCGCCCAGAGTGTTTCCCCTGGGAAGGAGCCATTGTCTGGCATCCCCCCAGAAGCTCTCCTGGTTTCTGCCAGGTGCCACTGAGCTGTTTCACGCAATGCACTGAAGAGGGGTGCTGCAAGGGGAACAGACGACTGACACAGAGAGCGTTTGGGCTGAGAAACCTCAGTTTCAGAAGCAAGCCAGCTCCTCCCCACACACACCAACCTCCACCTCAGGGCCCACTTGTCTCTTGTCCTGAGGAAAGCGATGAAAACATAAATTACATACGTCCTGTAACTGCCAACACCTCTCCTGGCCTGAGAGCTTCTGGCTAAATAGGATGTATCTTCATCACTCATCTCTGGGATAGGTTGGTCAAAAAATCAGTGACACTCCCCGTCATTCCAATAGTCCAAAATCTTGCTGTTATTTACAGGAAGTTGCTAAATAGTGCAATGAAATTCACTGTAAAACCCTCCCCACAGCAGTGGAGCAAATCACCTGTAATCCATAACTCCTGAATAAATGCATGGTTTGACCCTCACCTGCTGTGCCAGGATAGAGCTGGTGTTCCAGCTGAGAGATGTGGGATGGACACACGAGGTGAGCAGAGCCCCCGGGAGAGGACCAGGCTGCCCGTGTGGAGAGCAGGGGCTGCCCAGCACAGCAAAGGGGCCAGAGCACGGGGCCCACCTGCACACAAAGGTGAGCTCTGACAAGTGAGAGAAGGTAATTGGGCCTCCCTGGTACCCAGTAAAGAGACTGGAAGTCATTGGGGGCAGAGAGGGCAGGTTCCCCCAGACAGCCTGGGGTCAGAGCCAGGGTAGGTGCCCTCCTGCAGCTGGGAGAAGGAACAGGAGGATACACGGATTTCAGCCCTCGCTCACAGAATGGCCACAGCCCCTGAGCCATCATTAACACAGCTCCTAACGAGGCACGGGACGTGCAGGACCCATGGCTGACACCAGGGACCCCCAGTGGGACCCCGGGCCTGACAGCATCTACCGGCTCTGCCCTGAAAATCACCATGCAACCGGACCCAGAGCTCTGGCTCCCCTCCTCCTGCACACCCTTAAAGACTTCCATGAAAATGTATCTCTGCACCATTTCAGCCACACACTAATTCCCACATAAAACTGTGGGAGACAGATGTGCTGCGTCCTTGCTTGTGTAAGATCATTTTGTACGATTCTGCCTTTCTGGTTTATTCATGGAAACAAAAACCGCAACAAAACTGGCCCTGACAGACTCTCATCTGTTAAAAACCTCTCCCATTCGTTTTTGCATTAGGAATATCCAGTAAGGATGCAAACACTGCAGCCTCCCAGTGTCTGGCAGCAAACAGCTGCTGATGGTTTGAGGGTGGCTGTGGTCCCACCACACACCTGGGGCACCAGAGCAGTCGTGTGGCACCGCAGGGCTCGGGTTTAGCCACAGTAACCAAAAACCACTCTGCAGCACGTTAAACAACTAATACACTGAAGGCCCCTGCAACAGGAAAGGCAACATCCACAGCTGGAGCAAGGGAGGATTTCCCATCTTATTAAGAAGTTAAGACAGGTATTGGCAAATTATATACAGTACTTGTACTTTACACTGAAAACGAAGTAAATTGGAGGGTGAAATACGGTAATCCTGTCTTTCATAACCAAGCAGCCCTGCAAGGCCACCCACTCTGCCTCCAACAAAACCTCAGCCCGTGATAAACTGTGTCCTCTCAACCTAGGCACAGGGAGCCAGACCCTCCAAACCATCCCACAGCTCCCCACTGCCTGCAGCAGCCATGTCACGGAAGAAAATATTTTAAATGCATTCTGCATCTCATATACACATGGAACCATTACCCAGTCCCTGAAGAATCCATGGAGTGCACAAAAAACATTTATTTGCCTCGAATCGGGAAAGGAACTGACAGGTGACACAAGGACCAGGAGGTGCCTGGGACATCCTTGTGCTACAGGACCCAAACAGCTGGAGGCTCCCAGGAGCTGGTGCCAGACAGGCCCCGAGGCTGCTCCGCTTTACGCAGGGATTGCCCGTCCCCGGAGCAGCGTCCGTCAACAGGGAACGCCAAAGTCAGACTCACACCACCTCTTTGGCCCTCCTCCCTGCTCCGTGTCTCTCCCCGTGGGACCCAAGGACATGGCTTCTTTCCCTGTCCTCTCGCTGCATTAAAACGTGTAGATAGCCACCTGACATTAAAACAAAAAGACTAAATAAGTTGATCTCCTCTCTTGACAAGTTGCATAGGCCGCATCTTCCCCCGACAGGCAGCCACGGTGCCGGGCTGGCGATCCATGACCCGGGAGGGCAGTCCTGTGGGAACTCTGCTTTGCTCCAGCTCTGCAAGGGGAGCAGCCGGTGCTGTGCGGCGGCGGCGGGGCGGGCTCGGGTGCTCAGCGCACCTGAGGGCAGGTGAGGGCGCGGGCGGCCTGGCCCGGCCTAGCTGCTGCCCGAGGAGCACACGGAGCTGCACATGTGCAGAGGCTCGGCCTCGGCCTCAGCCTCCGCTTCGTCCGTGGTCTCGGAGGCGGACACGAACTCGCTCGGCTGCTCTTGGCTCTTCTTTAGCCTGTGGGAGTGGAGGAGCCCGGAGTTACACAGCCAGCCCCAACCCCCCCAGGAGAGGGCAGGGTGGTCTGCAGCCCCAGCTGCCCCCTCGCTGCTCCGGAGGCGCCACGGCAGAGCCACGGAGAATGAGGAGCCCTCGCAGAGCTCACAAACGGGTCGTGACAGAGCCCAGCGTATCAGCGAACCACACTGAACTGCTCTGAAACGGCCCAAAACAGCCTGCAAGGCTTCAGCCCAGACCTGTACCCACACCACAGCCAGGCTCCTGCCACCCCCGTCCTCCGCGGAGCCTGCCTCACGCTCTGCTTATGGACCAAACAGCCCCAAACTCGGGGAAGCAGCATCTTTAATCCAGCACTTTCACTACCTGCTTAGTCCCACCAGGGACTTTAACACATAGAATAGATTTATAGGATCATTAAGGCTGGAAAAGACCTCCGCATCACTGAGTCCAACCTTCCTCCCCTTCATTTCCCAAAACGTCATCTGCTAAAAGCAGGATGGGTGAGGAGGTGCCACAGGGAAACTGAAGCAGTGTCACACGCAAATGTTAAATCCCAGAAGTCTCTCTACAGCATATTTTATTAATTGGCAGTTAATAATCCCTGATCTTGCCTCCCTTTGTGGCCAGAACCATTTTTCATACACAGGCAGCAGGTGAGCTCCTCTGCTGACACCAATCACCTGGGGCTAACCCAGCAGCAAGGTGCTCCTGGCTGTCAGGCACTGGCACTGATTCCTAAGGGAAGTCAGAAAAAGGAGTATTCTTCCCTAAAAAAAGCAACCCACACACTCACTTCTCTCTGTTGAAGATGACAAAGTCCTGCTGGATAGCTTCAAGGCATTCCTGGAGATAGTCATTTTCCTATTGAAGAAAAACAAAACATGCGTAAGCAGCCCCATTTGCATCTCATTGCTGCCTGCAGCCCCCATCACTCCCAGCTGTGTGCAGGAGCCTCCAGATGTGTGAGGGAGCCCCCACACCCCTGAAGCTCAGCCCAACAGCTGGAGGCAGCAGGGCTGGCTGCCATGTGGCTTTCACCAGGGGCTCGTGCCATCCACGGCAGCAGTTTTCCATAAAACACAGATCACACTGTTCCCAACATAAACATAACGCGTTTATCCATGTATCCTGTATTTTGGGAGTGCTGTCAGCCCAAAGGAAGCGCAGCCAGCGTGGGGAGAGCCCAGCACACAGCCCACATGCGGGAGTCCCTGCAAAGGCACGCAGGGAGCTGCTGTCTTGTGCCCAGGCACGCGCAGTCCTGGGGCTGTGTGGGGACAGAGGCTGGACGCATCGGGGTGCCCAGACCTCCGCTGCTCATTTCACTTTCCAAAGTACCCACTGCTGTGAAAGTTTGGTCAAACTTCCATAAGAGGAACATTTGGTTGTTGAAAAGGTTCCAATGGGCAAATGTTTTCATCAAAATAAACCCGTTGCTCCTGCAGTGTGGCAGTAACAGCTGCAATACCCGCCCAAATCCAGCCTTTTCCCAGCTGGATGTTACTCCAGGGAGCACATACAGACTGGGAGCTGTCTTTGCTGTTATCCCTTGACTTGTTCTTTGCGAGCCTCTTCTTCTTCTTGTGCAGGGGCCTTGACTCCAGAATCATCTCCTCCAGCTCGAAGGTGGGGTCGCAGTGCAGGCGGCCCTTCTGCCAGGACACACGACACAACTCACATCAGGCACAGCAGAGACTCAGAACCCACTTCCCCCTCAGAAAACCTCTGCTCTCACAGTGGTTCCTCCCATACGAGGAGCAGCCCCTGCTCGGGGTCGGGACACGGGTCACTCCTACTCACGTTGGGGACGAAGCCCGGCTCCACGCGCTTCTCGCACACGTCGCTCCAGACCACGCCCGACAGGTGTGCCGAGGCCTGGATGTGCGCCAGGCAGGAGAAACGATGCTCAGGATTCACTGTCAGCAGCTGGGGAGGGAAAAACACTGGTGATAAAGTGTTGGAGAGAAGAGCATTCCCATCAGAGGAAGAAGACGAGGCACCCAGCAGCAGCCTGCCTGGGCCTGCTCCAGTGCTTCAGCCATGCCAAGGAGCCTCTTTCTGCTGTGGAAACAGATTACTTACCACAGGAAAAATACCTAAGAAAGTGCTCTGGAGGTTGTGAAACCAGGTACCGCGGGTTCCTGGATCAGCATGGGTTTGCTCCTGCCATGCCCAACCCTTCCCCACAGCACCTGGCACTGCCACCCCGTGTGCTCCTCCCCCTGCCAGGGGGCCATGGATCCCTCCAGAGGCTCGTCCTTTCGGTCCAGCCTCCCCACACCCTATTGCACACTGTCTGTGACACCAGGGACACCCCTCCATTCATCGCACACACGGATTACTGAGCAGAGAGAATGAAATTCTCAGTGCTCACTTATTCTGCTGAGACATCAGTCTGAGAGCTGAGCTGGTTTTCAAAGGATTCAGCACCGTGTCCCACTGCTGGAGGGATGTCTAATGTGAGGGTACAAATAACGTGGAGGTGCATCTAACACAGGGTCTGGGCAGAGCATCCAGAAAATTCCATGCCTGTCTCTCCCATGAAAACCTTCCCCGAATCTCAGCTGATGAGACCTTTGCAGAGCATACTGAGAGCCCCACACAGGTCCCGGCTCTCCTGAGAGTGCGACGCTCATGGCAGCTGAGCTGTGTCCACCCTGGCCCCTCTCCAGGGGCCTTCACCCTGAACCAGTTCTTGCCATTTCCCCAGAGCACACAGAATTTGAGTCCTGAGCCCTCGGTCTGGGCATCTGCAGCTGAGCGTGTCTGGTCTCCCACCTGATGGGCACCTACAGTGGCACCTCCACAAAGTGCCCGTGGAGCACGGTGGCACAGTCCTACACACACTGGTCCTAGGTGGTGACAACCTATTTCCAGAAAATGAAGTCAGCACTGGGCCTTTTTGCAACGCCAGAAGTGACAGTGCACGGAGCAGCTGATGCAGCCCCCGAGCACAGGGATGCTGTAAAGGGCAGGTGGGCAGGACACTGGGCTGGGGTACCCCAGCGCTTGAGGGGGGCACGGGGGTCCCCTCCCAGCTGAGGGGGCTGCTGGCACATTCCTGGCGAGAGGCTGGATTCCCGAGAAGCCCGGCTGCCCAGCAGATGGCAATGCAAACCTGCCGAATGTGCCGCCACAGCCTCTGCCAGCAACGCTGCTCCTCATTAAACTGAATCTAATTATGCAAATTGCCCACCCAACATTAACTCATATCAGAGGCACTTATTTGCTGCCAGCACCAGGTGTATCCTTCCTACAGCAAACTCACCAGCTACTTTTCCAAGTCCTCAAGCCAGCCAGAGCTAAACCAGCTGCCCCAACACATCGCAGCTTTCTCC
Source organism: Callaeas wilsoni (assembly GCA_013398955.1). Lineage (NCBI taxonomy): Eukaryota > Metazoa > Chordata > Aves > Passeriformes > Callaeidae > Callaeas > Callaeas wilsoni. The sequence goes on from VWPU01009407.1 coordinate 22,671, forward strand.
AGCAGCAGCATGAGGAAAGCAGCAGAGAATTCCATAGAATGCTGGGAACCCCCCAACAGCTCTCCCAACCCTGTCAGACCCTTCAGCCTCAAAGAAAGAGCAAGAGGGATCAGCCACTGCTGCAGTGCAGCACGTGCTCTTCACCTCACCTGCCATCCCAGCCAGCGGTGCTGCCTTTATAGGTGACAATGATCATGGAGAGGATGGGATGCTGGAAGGCACAGTTCTAGCCCAGCTGGGAATCTGACTGTCACACCAAAACCAGCCTTTTTGCTTCCCTTGCTATCAAACATTGTGCATCTTATTACAGGGATAATAAACACACAACACACAAAATTAATCCCAGAGTTCCAGACTGGATTGGGCTGGAAGCTCCTCCAGTGCCACCCCTGCCATGGCAGGGACACCTTCCACTAGACCAGGGTGTTCCAAGCCTCATCCAGCCTGGCCTTGGGCACCGCCAGGGATCCAGGGGCAGCCACAGCTGCTCTGGGCACTCTGTGCCAGGGCCTCTCTACCATCCCAGGGAACAATTCCTTCCCAATATCCCATCCATCCCTGCCCTCTGGCAGTGGGAAGCCATTCCCTGTGTCCTGTCCATCCACCCCTTGTCCCCAGTCCCTCTCCAGCTCTCCTGGAGCCCCTTTAGGCATTGGAAGGGGCTTTAAGGTCTCCCTGGAGCCTTCTTTTCTCAAAGCTTCACATCCTTATTTCTCCAAGCCCACATTTTTCTATATTAATATTATTATTACCTTTATTATTAATTGTTTATTAATATGCTGATAATTTCCCAGCTAGTCCTGCCCACACAGTAGCTACCATCCAATCCAAACCCGCCCCAGAAGGACAAATCATCCAACACTTAATCCAAACCCGCCCCAGAAGGACAAATCATCCAACACTTAATCCAAACCCGCCCCAGAAGGACAAATCATCCAACACTAAATCCTAACCCGCCCCAGAAGGACAATTCATCCAACACCTCATCCAAACCCGCCCCAGAAGGACAACTCACCTTCCGCAGCAGCGCGACCATTTCCTTGGACCAGGCTGAGGAGTACTGAACGCTGACGGTGCTGAAGAGCTGCACCAGGGACTCCACGGGGTTGTTGGAGTGGATGTCGTACGGCCTCTGGGGACAAGAGCACAAAGGTGAGGAGTCCCCTCTCCCTCCGGGTCAGCCAGAGCACACGATCCGAGGGCCGGGACGGCCGGAGCCCTACCCAGCCCCGCAGCAGCTCGTAGGCCATGACTCCCAGAGACCACCAGTCCACCTCGAAGGAATAGCCCGTCCCGCCGCTCAGGAAGGAGTGGAAAATCTCCGGGGCTGAGCAGAAAGGGAAAACATGCAACAGGTTATTTGTTGTTTTCTATTCCCGTATTTCATCTAAGTCGGTGCACAACACTTCTGGTGATTTTTCTGCATGACTGCCCGAGGGGAGGCTGTGTGAGGCAGGGGAGCAGCAGCAGCAGCAGCCATGTGCCTGCCCTCACTGGGAACTGGGATGTCGGCCACCTGCAGGGACAGCCCTCCCAACACAGGGCAGCAGAACCACGGGGCCCCGGGAGACAGCAAGCCCAAGGCTGGAGCCAGAGAGGGAGACCAGAGAGGGATGGGGAGGGCAGGAGGAGGAGGCTGGACGGGAGGAGGAGGGCAGGGCAGCATGGAGGGGACTGGACAGGATGTAATGGGGAGGGCAGGACAGGATGGGATGGGATGGCATGGGATGGCATGGGATGGCATGGGATGGCATGGGATGGCATGGGATGGCATGGGATGGCATGGGATGGCATGACATGCCAACTGCGATGCCTTCACACTGGGAATTCCCCTTTTCAAGAAATCAGGCTCTGCTGAACGACTTGGACACGAGCAGCAATGTCCTAAATTAACTGGGTGCCCCTGCCCCAGCCAGGGCCCGTCGGGCAGCGTGTGCTGAGCACTCTCAAAACGTGACACAGGCACGAGAGCAGCGATTGTTTCTTACCCATGTATGGCTTTGTCCCAGCCAATGCAGTCGCTCTTTCACCATCCCTAATGATTGTTGCAATATTAAAATCCGTTAAATGGGCATGACCTTAAATAAAGACACATTTTAAGAAGGAATTAATGGCGGTGCAGTGGCAGTGGCAGTTCTGGCAGAGTCAGAACACATTTGACTCATAAGCTTCTACCCTTGGACACAGTACCACAGACAGAGGCAGGTCAGGGTCAGATCCCATGGAATGGCTATAAGAGATCCCAAAGGCTTCCCAGGGTTTGGGCTGGCCAGGTGATTAAAGGGGAGAGAGCTTTGGGTCTTGATTTTAAATCACACTTGGAGCTAGCCAGTAACCCCCAGCAGCTTCAGCACTGGCCAAATTGCTCTGGCCAGAAGCTACAGAAGTGAAAAAGACAGCACGGAAACACTATCATAGACCCACAGAAGGTTTGGGTTGGAAGGGACTTAAAGATCATCTTGTTCCAAGCTCCTGCCATGGAGCTTCCACTAGACATGAGTGTTTCAAGCCATTGAAGCCACTGAACTGCAATGACTCCAAATTCCCAGCGCTGAAGCAGGGCTGCCACTCCATGCTGACCATGGCACACTGGACAGGCCAGTTGGGTGATCCTCCCCAGCATTACAAAGCAAAGGGATGTTTAGCCAAACATGATCCAGTAAAAGGAGAGCAGCTTTTCTCACATTTTCCCCAGGTAAAAAGGTGCCCAGTACCCAGGATTATAAAGAATCTGTCCTGGAATGAACGAGGGAGCAAACAAAGAGGAGCAGAGTGATCCTACCTTGCTCATCGAGGAGGATGTTGTCTGGTTTTACATCTCTGGGAAAAGAAGGAAGATTACAGCAGATGGAATCTCAGTCAGACCAGGGATGAGACACAATGACAAAAATCCTGCAACTGTTTATCTATCAAAAATTAGGAACAAATAAAACAAAAATACTCTAACATGAGGGAAGTCCCTTTATGATGGACTAGAAATATGCTTCTCCTGGGCAACTTGGTGAAAAACTGGAAGCATTAGACTCGTTCAGGCCTCATTCCCGAGGAAAATGAATAACACAATACTGAGGATATTTGTGTGAAGCCCTGGATGGCTTTGACACCTGCCCTGGAAGGTTCGGCCCCCCAGTGAAGCATCAGACTCCGTCCAAGTGGTGGGGGGCAGGACTAGACGCCAGAGGGTGGCCAGGACCAGCACAGACAACATAACCCACCCCAAACCCAGCACGGGCAGGTCCCACCTGGTCCCAGCCCGTGGAGTTACCTGTGGATGATGTGCTGACTCCGCAGGTAGTCGAGAGCCAGCGCCATCTCACAGATGTAGAGTTTGACCGTTTCCTCAGTAAACTGAACGTTTTGCTGCAGGTGATAGCGCAGGTCGCCTCCCAGGAGCAGGTCCACCACCATGAACATGTCCTCCTCATCCTGGAAGGAATACCTGCGGGACCGGCGCCCGGGGAGCGGCTGAGCCTCGCGGGTCTCACAAACCCAGCCAGGCTTTTCCCCTCCCCTGATTACACAGCTCCTGTGAGAACTGCAAAGGGTCCCTCCATGGGCACAGAATCCCAGAATCGTTTATGCTGGCAAAGCTCTCTCAGACCATCCAGTCCAACCATTTCCCAGCACTGCCATGGTCACCACTGCCCCATGTCCCCAGGTGCCACATCCATGTGGCTTTTAAATCCCTCCAGGGATGGGGATTCCACCATTGCCCTGGGCAGCTGTGCCAGGCCTGGACAGCCCATTTGGATAGAAAATTTTCCCTAATATCCAACCAATACCTCCCTTGGCCCAGCCTGAGGCCATTCCCTCTCCTCCTGTCCCTGTTCCCTGGGAGCAGAGGCTGACCCCCCGGCTGCCCCCTCCTGTCAGGGAGTTGCCAGAAGGTCTCCTCAAGCCTCCTTTTCTCCAGGCTGAGTCTCCCCAGCTCCCTCAGCTGCCCCAGCCCCTTCCCCAGCTCCATTCCCGTCCCTGGACATGCTCCAGCCCCTCAAGGTCCTTGCAGTGATGGGCCCAAAACTGAATATGCAGCTTTGCTGCTTGCACATTCGCAATCAAGCAAGTCCAGCTCAAGATGCTGGCTTGTTTTTAAAACCAATTCCTACGCTAAGTAATACTTCCCTGGAAGAGATGAGTATCCCAGGTAATGTCCCCCTGTTCACCCTGCCACTGTCCCTGAGCAGCAGTGCCATCTCAGCCCACCAGCACAGAGCTCAGGCTCTGTCAGCCAGACGCTTCAGAGAAATTTCACGTTTTCAATTGCAAACAATCTCATAAACCTACTTAAAATATCTCAGCCTATCCTGAAGATGAATTGGAAAACACAACTGCTAATTTAACCAGATAAACCAGAAAAAGAGATTTATATTTACTGTGGAGTAAACCGCCTCTCTAAATCTGCCGTGGGTCCCACAGGAGACTGACAGCAGTGGGGATACACCAAAACAACGCTCATTGTTATATTTGGTGACTGCAGATCCAAGGAAAGAGTATGTGGGATTGTATAATACTTATGAATCACTCACTTCTGCTCCCATCTTAAATGTAGGTTTATTCTGAAACTATGAGCCTAAAAGGTTTGCTACGAGAGCAAATTCTCTCCAGAATTTCATTACTTGTCGGGAAAAAACATTTGCAATTGTTAAAAAACTGAAAAATATCAATATTAACTCAATTGGCTATTCTGGAGCAATGGCTCAACAAAACAAATGTGACGGATCACCCACTTCCATCACCTTGCGTATAGAACTTTCTCAAGTTTTAGAATTCTCCCCCTCCCACCAGCCTGGCACACATCCAGCACTGCTGGAGAGGGAGGGGACCCTTCACTGGGCAGGGAGGCCGAGACAGGACAGATCACCCGGAGCAGAGGCCTCTGCCTAGGGCTCACCCCAGATTAACCAACGACCCTAGGACATAATGCTCTACTTTCTAGAACCGTAAATTTGTTTTTCCTGCAAAATTTGATAATGACGTGTCTGAGCTCCAAAGGAATGTGTTTTATTTGGCCAGTAAGCATGGTGTAAAGCACACCAAGGGATGCTGAGGGGTCGATGTGGTTGTAGGGCAGATGAGACAGACTGGTCAGCCTTTGGTACTGGCACTGCCTACACAGGATACATTTCACAAGCATTGCCAACTCAAGCTATGTGTTAGATTTCAACCTGATTTGAAGAGTGTTTTATAAAATTAGACTGTAAAATGTTGCTCAGTAATGAGGATATTTCTGCCAGTGCACACACAGTGAAGTCATTACTGAGCAACTTGAAATGTCACTATTTGTAGTGATCTGCTGCTGAAAAAGTTATGAGAGCCCTTGGAATTACCAGGTGTGTGGCTCTGCGAGCACTGGAGGTGCAGGGAAGGGAGCTGCTCACCAGAGATTCACCAGGAACACGTGCTCGATCTCCTGCAGGATCTCCAGCTCTCTGAACACATTGCGCACCTCGTCCCTTTCGATGCACTGCTGCTTGTTCATGTACTTCATGGCGTACATCTTCTCCGTGTCTCTCTTCTGCACGATGCACACCTGGCGTGGGGAGGAGAAAACCGTCAGGAACACCTTCTACATCCTCATTTGCTGCTTTAGGAGCTGAGACCCACTCTGCTCAGCACCCCGCTCCCCCCCAAATACCCCTGATCCCTCGGCTGTGACTCGGCACCTGCGGACAGCACCATCCCTGCTCCCAGCGCCGTGCCCGACTGGGGAGTGCACGGGCTTTGCTCCAGCCCGCTGGCCATCCGTAACTGCCGCTGCCTCCAGGGCACGGTGGCCGGCTCCGGAGAGCTTTCCAAAGGAGAGCTTTCCCAGCGACTGCGTCTGGGAGCCGTGCGAGAGACCCCCGGGCTCGCTGTCTCTGGATGGAGACCGGCGCCAGGCACCCGCGGGGCTCCCTTCCAGCCTCGCCGCCCCGCTGCTCGCAGCCGCTGCTGCCCAGCTCCGCAGCGTGGGTCTAACCTGCCACGCACATCGCTGTGCTCCGGGAGGGGAATAACCCCCTTGGGGTCAGCAGAAAGCGATTAAAATGCAAATTCGTTACAACGACAACAAACACCTGGCCCAGAGGGACACCCCGGCCACTGTCCCCGGAGCCCCGCTCTGCCGACGGGCACGGAGCCCGCTGGGCTGGCACGGGCTCCCCCCGGCACGGCCGTGGGTGCCTCCCTCAGCTCCTCTAACGACACCTTAATTGCCAAGGTGAATGTTTTTTAAAAGAGCTAATTAGCTATCACGGTAACTATTATAAAATGAACTAATGGCATGTCTATATCTGCTATAATTATGTCTGCCCTCTTTCGATTATCAGGCACCGGTAATTAGATGAGCTGGATCCGTTCCCTCGGCAGTTTGGCCACTGCCTCGGTCGGGGCGCGGGGCGGCTCACCCGGGCTGGCTCCAGGCAGAGAGCGGCTCCCGCTTACAGCGTGTGGGAACAGGGACAGGGAATTTCTGTCCTCAGACAGGTGGGAGCGCGAACACTCCGCGCCTCTAAACGCTGCCATTAATAACCATTTGCAAGTGCTAATGGTGCTCGGTATAATATCATCAAGGACGCGCTGCCGCAAGGAGGTGACAAAATAATGGGTGGTTATCGTTAGCCTGATAAAGCTCCCAATTAGCGATGCACAGGAATTACCGGGATTATTTTCTGCCGTCCTTACAATTACGGTGAGAGCTGAAAATCAGGTGTTGCAATAACTCTCTGCACACCTCAGACCTCACGTTAAGGGCACTTCACGGGCAGAGTGGCCTGAGCTGTTTCCCTCCGGTGCCCATGGGCGAGCAGAGCCCATCGACTCCAGCTGCCAGGGACTGTTACAGGGACAAATAATAAAGAAAAACCTCTTTCATGCAAACTTAATAATAATAATAAACGACCTACCACGATGCACACCACCAGCAGGATCCAGCCCCTGCCTAGAGCAGGCTGAATTGCTTGTACGTTCAATAAACCAGGCAAAAATAACTTTATATTTTATAAATTCTTTGAGCAGCAAAGCCCTAACAATTTTCCTTTAAAACATGATCATTGCTGTAGAACTGCTCTGAAAACAAACCTCTGGGTAACAGCCATCAAGGCACCGAGCAACATTCTCCCCTGATGTCAGTTTATTCCACATTATTGCTGGAAGCTCATTAATTTCTAGGTGGTTTATTTTTTAGGCTGTGACTTGCTGTACCTTAATGACTATTGCATGTTATTCTGATGTCATTTGTCTCTTGTTTCTCCTCAGTGAAAATGGGAACCCAGTATAATAAATGAGAAAATGATGAAAACTTCATGTACTCTGTAATTACAATAAACAGTTTTCTGCAACGGAACAGCATCACCTCCTCACACAGCAGCACCAGTTCTGGGCACTCTGGAAATGTTTGTTCTCTGACTTCTGGGAAGAAAGCGGATGCGAGTGGAGAGGCCCTTCCTGCAGCTGAGCCCCGTGGAAGGAGCGGGGGCTGCCCTGTGCCCACGGGAGCTGCCCGATGGCACCATGAGCCCCACAGCCGATGGACACTGGGGCAGGGCCGCTCTGAGTGCTCCAGCGACGCTCCGTCTGCACCACAGCCATCGCCAGGTACTGATCACATTACACTGCTCTTGGTCGGGGTCTAGCTCGCGTCAGACCAACACCAGGGCCGGTGCCGGTGCTGCCGCGGCTGGGCTCAGCCACAGGCAGGGACCATTCCTAAAGTGCCCCTGCTTACGGAAAAGCATCAATGTGTTTGTGTCCCCACAAAATGTCAGTGACACAAGATATATCTTTTTCTTTTTGTGCTTCTTCGTTCATATATCTGTTCCTGGGGAAGGAATAAACATCTATTTGGTCACAAGTCAAGAGTGCATTTTATAAATTAATCCATTTTCAGGCAAGTCTACAATGCGGAGCAGGGCAAGAAGCAGAAATGAGACTGTCCTCATTCTGCACAATGCAGCCACACAAAGGGAATGTTTGGTGGTTAAATACAGCCATTAGAAAAACGCGTGGAACGGAGCCAGCCCCGCGAGGCAGAAGGCGGGCAGCAGCTGGGAGTGGATTGCTCAAGACATGGCACATAAAAGCTTTCGCAGAGTCCCGAGCATTCCGCCGCTGCCAAAGGGGTTGTGAGCAGCTGCCCGTAACACAGGGAGGGCTGGAGCCTCCAGCCACGATTCCAGCCGGGAGAGGGGCATGTAAAACCTCCCGGGCCCACCTCACCCCACGGGGCGAGACAGTGACAACACCTGTACTGTCACCCCAGCTGACAGCTCACCGGAATCCGTACACTTCCCAGCCTGGCACATTTCCTCAAGTAGGCTTTGCCTTTTCTCCTTTAGAAATCCAGTAACTTTTTGCCCCGCTGATTCTGAAGGAATTCATCTGGCTGAAATCCCCACTCAGATGAGAGGTCATCTAATCATTTAATAGCATGTCCTGACTTAGCCTTGTTATGCAGGCACAGCACAGTTTTCCTGCGCTCAGACAAAGCCAGTGGCTGCATTCTGGGCAGGATCCACGCAGCTGGTAAATAGTGGGGATCGCTTTGTCTCGGCTGCACAAAGACATCATTTCCTTCTGCATATGCAGAGGTCACCCAAAGAGAAGGTACTCGTGACCCTCCGAGGGACGTCACCGTCACGGCTGGTGCACAAACTCACAGCTGACTCAGGGATGTCTTTCGGGTCTGAACTGGGAGCAGTGGGTTTCCTTCTTTAATTTCTCCTTCTCTGGCTTCTGCCTCTGTAAGACGAGATCAATGCCCTGTAATCCTTCCACACACAGACACTCCGCTGACTTCGTCTCAGAGCCACTGGGACATTTCAGCATCCAAGCCTGGATTTCACGCTTTTTGTTTTTAGAGCAGAGTCAAGGCTTAGAGTCAGCCAACACTACATACCTACATCAAACACCTTAATCCCACCCAGTTCTGAACCGTGGCCAGACACTGCTCTAGTTTATAAAATGCTTATTTGCAGTAGTTACACCTTGCCCACAAATACTGATTTCTCCTCCACCTTCTGCTGGGTATTTATCCCTCCCTGTTTCCCCCAATATCTACAAAACTGCCATTTTACCAGAAAGGTTGAGATTTGAAATGCAGAGCATTAACATAAAATTGCCCATGGCACCCAGAAGCATCAGTAGGCTTTGGGACTGCCTGGGGAAAGAAGTCTCTGCTGTGGGGGAAGCACGGCATCAGCCTCAGCAAGGGTGTTGAGGAAATGGGAGATTTGCAGCCTCTGGAGCAGGAAGAACTAAGTCTTTCATTCTGAACGACCAGAAGCAGTGACAAGGCACTTACCATGATGTAGAAACAGCTCAAGCTTTTTTGACAACTGATTTCATTTTTGAACACTAAATTTTTCTTTGGAGACAGACTGCAAGGGCAAGGACAGGCTGGACAATTGTGTTCACTGGTTTCCTGAGCTTGCAAAGCAGAGCAGAGCAGGCAAGAAGGGCTTTACTGCACCTATGCACTGCTGAAAGGATAACCTCAATATTGACTTCTAACAAGTTCATCTCCTTTAGACAAGTTCTCCTTGAATGTCTCAGCTCTTACACTAAGACATTGTTAACTTTTCCCAGGATTTCAATCCTTTAGAAAGTGGCTGGAGGGAAATTTCTGTCACTCAGCATTCCCAGGACCCCTCTGCTTTGCTTTTGTACCAAGAACTGCAGGCAGAATCTTGCCGATTATCTATAAAAAAAATTAATTAAATAATTTAAACTCTGAGCTGCTATCAGGCAAGCTGCAAACAGGGATCACTCTGTTCTGGACATGGCCACAGCTGCACAGGACACAGAACTAGTTCCCCTGGCATTTCAATGCATCTTTGTATCCATCCTGTATTATGATGGTGCTGTTGGCAATTAAAATTCAACCCTCCCCTGGTAATTAGCATCTGTGTAATACTGGTAATCAAAAAGTTCATAATAATTTGTTCTACAATTCTCACAAATATTAAGGATAAAATCAGCTAATCAATTTTTTTTTTTAGGCATAGCCAAGAGAACAAAGCTTAAAGCTGCCTCACAGGTGTATCTGCAGTGATGTAATTACAGTATCAGGGATTCAGTAAGCACAGGAACCACAGCGAACAGCTGGATGAAGCTCTGCTGGGAGCATCTCCCCCAGGTACCCCCAGGAGCAGCTCCCCTACAAGAGCGGGCCCAGCAGAGGCACTCAGCCCCTCAAGGATGCTGCTGGTCCCTCTAAGGGGCTCCCCCTCCACGGATGCTGCCCCAGAGCTTGGTGCCACGAGCACGAGAGGCTGGAAACAAACACTAAAGGCTGCCAGCACCTGCAGGAGCCTGAGCAGCCCCTCTCCATCCCTTCAGGGCCGCTCCTGGGGACGGAGCTCTGGGCAAGGCAGATCCTTTCAGACCTACCCTTAGTGGGCAAGGGGTCCAGTGAAACTCAGAGAGACATGTGGCACCAGACAAAGCCCTGGGCCAGGGCTGCAGCCGCACACAACCTATCTGTGACAGTGACACTTGCCCCACGCTCAGCGAGGACATGTAACTGTAACTCTGATCCCGAATAAAAACATGCTTTGGATCAATCAAAACCCTTCACTGCTTGCCTATATTGCAGTGCAGCTTATTCGAGCAGCACTTTGTCCTGGGAACAGCTCTGGCAGCAGTGTCTCTGCCAGTGTTTCTCCCAGCCGTTATCTCCAGCACACAAAGACCCGTTGCAAGACCAGGACATCTGCTGCCATTCCCACGGCCACCCTTCCATGTGCAGTGACCCAGCCCAGGGGGCACGAACATTGCTGTGACAACAGCACTCCTCAGCCCTTCCATCCAGCTCACAGGAGCACGGATTCACAGAAAGGTTTGGGCTGGAAGGGACCTTAAAGCCCACCCAGTGCCACCCCTGCCAGGGCAGGGACACTTTCTGTTATCCCAGGCTGCTCCAAGCCCTGTCCAGCCTGGCCTTGGGCACTGCCAGGGAGCCAGGGGCAGCCACAGCTGCTCTGGGCACCCTGTGCCAGGGCCTCCCACCCTCATAGGGAAGAATTTCTTCCCAGTGTCGCATCTAAACCTCTAAAGTTGCAGTGGTAGCCAAACAAGTGTGACCCTCAGGAGCCATGCTCCACGTACAAGGTTATCAGCTCGACAAATCTGCCTTCACATCTTTAAGTGCTGATTTTGTTTCTGTTTCCAAACACCTTGCCACATTTCACTCCTTAAGATATTTTTCATGGAGCCTTACAACTTTAGTTTTTCCCTGCTGAAAAGCTGTGCTTTTCCACAAGATTGATGGACTCGTTTGTCAGAACACCATAAATCATTAAAATCTCTTTTATGCAGCACTGCTGTTTGCTGCAGCCAAGTTGTAACAGCAGCTGATGAAACTTTTATTCACAGCAAGCCTGTTGGTGTTTCCAGGTCGTGTCAACACTTCCATAAAAAATCTCTTTCTCAGTTGCTTATGCTAGAGCCAAAAAAGTCTTCTGACCCAAAATAACACCTGCTGTTCCCAGCACCACAGCGTGCTGCATATCAGAGGATCATAAAATCCCAGACTGGTCTGGGTAGGAAGGGGCCTTAAAGATCATACAATTCCACCCCTGCCATGGCAGGGACACCTCCCACTGTCCCAGGCTGCTCCCAGCCCCAGTGTCCAGCCTGGCCTTGGGCACTGCCAGGGATCCAGGGGCAGCCACAGCTGCTCTGGGCAATCTCAACAGCTTCATCCTGGAGCCCTAAGAACGCGTTCCTGTGCTTCTTCCACACAGGCCCACAGACCTCCCTGAGGCTCAGCAGAGCCCCGTGGGCCTGTATCCCCTCTGGGTGTGCCCAGCACTCTGTCTACTGGCAAAGGAAACCACATGTGCAGGTGCAGCTGGAGCGGCTCAAATCATGGCCAAAGCTAAGCTTGTCCATGTTTTTGGGTGGGGTTTTTTTTTTCTCACAGAATGAGCCTTACTCTGTCTTGCTCACACAAATGGGACAACCAGCACACTGAAACTATTTTGGGAAAAGCTCTCCTCATTGGTACCCTGCCAACAGGGAGCCAGGGCCTTCCAGTTGGTCTCTATCAGGGAACTTTTCCTAATTTCCCTGCAAGAAACCAGGGAAGAGGGGTGCAGAATGTTATCTACAGGGTCTGAATCCTGTGATTTAATGCAATTTAAGGTGGTTCGGAGTAAGCATTTCCCTTTAATGTCACGCTGAGAAAATAAGGTCCCATCAGACATTAAGCAGATGTTTCTGTAATTGAGTTTGGATATGGGGGATTATTTGACTTGCAGCTTCAAAACACATGCAGACTTCCTCAGGAGAGACACTAATCCAAATAAACAAGGAGAAACTGAAGAAGTGACAGCAGAGAAAGCTAAAGAAGAAAAAGGAAAGAGGAGTGTTTTTCTTTGCTTTCACTTGTCCTGGTTCTCCACCTCTCCCCCTGCACGCCGGCTGCGTGGCCTCATCGCCAGCCAGACACCCCAAAGCTGGTGCCTTCACTCAGTGTTACAACAAAAACGGAGACATTTGGGATCATCCTTTGGCCACAGCCTTGAGCACATCTCCGGTGTGGCACGGCGTGATTTGCTGACCTCAAGGCCATGGAGCAGATCCCCTGGGGAGGTTCTGAAGGGCACAGGGGCTGTGCTTCCACCGTGCGGACAGCTCTGCTGAGAGCAGGGAGGAGGAGAGCCCAGGAGATGTGTTTTGGAGCTGTCACACTTCCTACAGAAAGCCTGGTAGGCATCTACATTTTTGTCTGGCTTGAATCACATGCTCAGAGATCTCTGCTGGGCTTTTCTTTTTCAATAATTAAAGCAGAATGATGAAAACTCAGACCAGCCTGCAGAGATCCCTGAAGACTTTGTGACCCATCTTTCTGCCTTTTGGATGGATCCAAACCTAGATCCACCACTTCCTCCAGCTCAGCAGCACTCCACAGATTTACAGGAGCACCTGGACCCCTGTGCACAGCCACAGCTAACAAGCCTTGTCTGAATAAATTGTGCAATGTTTTCCTGGGGGTGACACGCATTTTGAGTTATGCCTAGTATTTGGACCCATGTCTCCTTATGGCCATTCTGTGATAGGCTGGTTAAAGAGGCAAAATTATTTTTTTTAGCTACATATTTGACAGATATTGGGAACAGAAAGAAATCTAATTACTTCCAATGAAGATTGGAGGGCCTTATTTAATCTCTGAACATAAATTGATGTTGAAGTTCCCTGACCCCAAGGCAAGAACAGTCACTGTGCTATTCTGAAAAGCCTCATCACTCATCGTGATCCGACCCTGACGGGCACTGGCATCGAGACCCAAGCGGCCCCAATGTCCTCGTTTGTGCTGCTGCCACAACACGCCCCCAGGCACTAAAGTTTCCCTTCTGTGCTGCAGGAAATAAACACAGGTGTTTCTTTTCAGCCAGGAAAGAAGGGGATACTCGTGTTTCACAGTGCAAAACCCTCAGGAGGAATCAATGCCATTTGCGGGCAAATGCTTAATTTTCCCTTGGCAGAAGCTTGCTCCATTGAGCTGGTGTTTACCACGAGGCTGCACAAAGGGATCAGCCCTGGAAAAGCAGCTGCAGAGGCTGGGGAGAGGGAGATCCCTTCCAGAGTGGGGGCACAGGGGCTGTGATGTGCCTGGACACAAATCACCTGCTCCTCCTGCCTGGTCTCCGTCCTCTGCCGCTGCAGCCGCCCCAGCGGCCAAGCCCGAGCAGCCACCGTCACACAAGGGCAGCCTGTCCCCAGGAGCCTTCACAAGCTTCTCCAGCCTTTCCAGCAAGCCTACCCAACAGCACTCAATTACCTCAAGTTACCAAGATAAAGAAATGTGCTTTATATTTCTCCGTATTTCCAGGGATAAGACTCCTCTGCCCAGGAACACCCTGCAAATCTTAGAATTATAGAATGTCTTGGCTTGGGAGGGACCCTAAAGCTCATCCCATCCCACCCCTGCCATGGCAGGGCCACCTCCCACTGTCCCAGGCTGCTCCCAGCCCCAGTGTCCAGCCTGGCCTTGGGCACTGCCAGGGATCCAGGGGCAGCCACAGCTGCTCTGGGCAACAATCTTAATCTCTCTGACAAGCCCAAAGACAGTAGCAGGGGCAAAAATCGAGTTGCAGAGCAGAGCAGAGCCGATCTGAGAGCCCGAGGATGCAGTGGCCTCCCAGACCTCTGCGAGGGGCACGCAGGGGGCACAATCCCACCACGGGGTGAGAGGTGGCCCAAGCTCCTGCATCCTGGCAAACAGCACTCGCAGCTGGCAGCCAGGGAGAACGGCTTGGTGCTGGTAATCTTCAGCGTGGTTTGAGTTAACTGCACCACTTGCTGTGCATGAACAGATAAGTATTTCATACTGCACTGCCCTTTATTGAGAGGAATTTTTAGCACTTATTTTTAAAAAGAATTTTTAGATCAAAAGTAATAATACAGCACAACAATCTCACTGCAGCTCCGTGAGAGAACGACAGGAACAGAAGGAATCTCGATGGATTTTGGACATAAATAGTAAGTAAACGGGAGGTGAGGGTGGAAAGCAGAGACACAAAAGGCTTCTGTTCAATAAATATGGTTTCTTTACATGCTTTTCTTTGTTCTACAAAATCTCATGGACTTACAGTCCAGAGAGTTTTCCGAAGGGAGGTAGAATCCCTGATCATACAGATAAAATATAGTCTATCCCAAAAGTGATGGGTCAGTAAGAAAAAAAAGTGTTAAGAAAAAATAAGAAAAGCCAATTTGCAATTGTCAAAGTGATCCTGTAGTTACAGTTTCGTTACAGAGAACAAAATGGCCAGTCAGTATGAAAATGGAAAGCACTAAATTTAGAATTCATCAATATTTTCACTCCTGATATTCTAATTTTAGGGAACTATTGAAACAGACGTGATTTTGCTATGCACATTACATAAATAACAATGTCCAGGCCATTTCAGCAGGTGACTCTCACTGGTTTGCACCTGAGGGCCCCTCACCCCTCACCCTGGGCTTGGGTGGAGCATCATCAATGGAAAGAGCAGGGGGGAAGGAACCCAAACACACCGAAAATCACACCCTAATACCTATGCTGCTCACAAATATGTTCTGTATGTCGTGGCCGTTTTCTCAGGAGCCCTTTGCAGTGACAGCCTGAGCAGCCTGACCTTTCCCTCGGCCCATCCTCCACTGCCCTGTTTCCCCAGTGCTGGGCGGTGCTGAGCACAGAGATACATCAACAGAGACAGAAAGAGCAGGCGCCATGAGAACTTCCCATTCCCGTCTCTTCCTCCCAAATCACCCCATCAGTCTCGGGCAGAGAAGGCAGTGTGGAGCAGAGCAGTCCCAGCCCTGGGTAGCCTAGAACCCGCTGGTTGTGGAGAGCAGGGGTCTCCAGCCCCGGCGCGTGCCCGGCCCCGCTCCCAAACACGGACCCGCAGACCGAGCCCACGCCTGGGGTGTGGGGGCTCCGTGCAAGGGACTCCCCCGCTGGATGGGACACCCAACCCTCCACACAACCTTTCTGATCCGCCTCTAAAGATCGATCCCACAACAGTTTTCCCCACATCCTCTTCTTGCCCATTGCCACAGTCCAACAACATCGTTCATCTGGGAAACAAAGCAAATCACCACCTTGGAAGACAGGAAGAGAGGCAATTTCAAAGGGGAAAGGCTGGCAGGAAAACCGGGAGGAATAAAAGCACATGGCGTGCTCATCACTGGGAAGGACACTTCCTAGCCAGCCTGGCCCACACGCAGGCTCTGTCCTGTGGCAGTCTGGGCACTGCCGCTGGCTCCAGGCGCCCAGCACAGGCTGCAGGTCCCTCCGACTGCGGCAAAATTACATCAAATCCCTCGTCACAACATTCCTTTCTATTGTAAGTTGTGCACCAGTTGCATCAGCTTCTGCTTTTATTTTTCTTGCTCCATCTTTAATTCATTGCTGAGACACAGGAAATCCCAACGGCCTTGTAGTGGCTTGTGGGCAGCTCCTGCCTTCACCACAGAAAAACCAGAGCAGAATGTATCCAGCCTAATGGACCTGTGTCCATACAACCCCCGTGAGACTCAGATCAGTTTCTAAGCAGCGCACGGCCACTTCAGCAGGGATTCATGGACTTTAGACCCACAAGAAGAAATACATCCTGTGAAGAAGAGGAGAAAGTCTCCTTCCACAGACACAACTGACTGATGGTGCTGCCCAGAGTAACAACAGGGTACATCCATAATGCTCTGGACAAACCCAGGCAGTATTTTCCTTAACAAACTCTATCTGCTGTATCATGCTGATGTATCCATAATTTCATAGGAACCGAGGACATTGCTCCTTATCATTTATGACATTAAGTGGTTTGTAATTGGATTGTCCAGCCATGAGCATTAACACAACATCCCAAACTCACAAGCTGCAGCTTCCAAGGACCTGCAGACAATCTCGATGTCCAACACAGCTTCAATTTTATTGTTGGCAAAAGCTGCATCTGACGCTGGAACCTTCCATCTCTCAGTTCCATTTACAAGCTGGTGGGGGTGTGTGCTGTGATGGCTTGTCAGAACAAAAACAAGATCCAGATTCTGGTCACATTTCAGCCTCTGAGAAATTTATAATTATCATTAGCGACAAAGAACGGGTTTTTTACTTTAAAAGTGAGAGTTTTTCATGTTGGCCATGCGAGAGCTGCAGTGTGTGTGGCCATGTGGACTGAACTGAGGGCGGGAGGAGCCTCTGCCAGCGGCACGCAGCGGAACGGGAGGTTCTCCTGAGGGCAGTGCTAACAGAGCAATAACCAGATTCCCAATTATTAATCCGATCAATGCCAAAACATTCTGCTCTTTGTCCTTACAGATGGATGAATGTTTATGGAATTCCGTGATGCATTTAGGCTACGTCTCATAGAATCACAGAATCCTTTCAGCTGGAAAAGACCTCAAAGATCGAGGTCCAATCTTTGACCAAACACCACCCTGCCAACCAGACCAGGGCACTTGAACACCACCAGGCAGGCATGGGGACTCCACCACCTCCCTGGGTAGCCTATTCTAATGTTTCATCAAAGCCAGGTCACCCTGACCCAGCTCCACCCTCCGCTGCTCCCACTACAACTCCTCTTCATCCTCCTCCTCCTCCTCCTCCTCCTGTAACGCTCGCTGCTCTCAGCCCCCTCACCCCGCCGTGAGGCTGGCCTTCTGACACAAGGGTCAGGGCTGGATTCAGGCACACCTGTCACTCAACAGGCAGCATATGTTGATCCATAAAAAGGTTTCCTTAATCAAAGACCTCAAAATGAGATCTCTTTGAGTTCAGGAGGGGAGAGGGAGCGGGGATGGTGTGGGTGGATTTTGTTGTAGAATCTAATGCTAAAAAACTCTTGTCTAAGAGCAGGAAGAACCTGAGCAGCCAACTGCTATCGAGCCTTGATGCACACACAAGAATTCAGGTGAGAAAATATTCCTGCTGACAGAAGCCACAGCGAGCTCTCCCTGTGCCAGTGGCAGGAGCTGCTTCTGCTTCCAGACTGAGCGGAGCCGCTGCCGGATGCTGAGGATGCAGCCCGTCAAGCCAGCCACCACAGGGCATCGATCACCTCTGCCACAGGCAAGCCAGCCACCGTGGGGACATCAACCACCTCTTTCCCCCTGCCCTGAGCCACGGCCACGCTCCAGCACCCCTGCAGGCAGTGCCAGCCCCCCGTGGGGACCTGCAGGGGTGGCCCAGGGCCATCAGTGCGTGTTCGGGTGGAGGACAATGCTCCTGCCCTCTGCTCTCCTACACCTCTTCCCTGGCCGCAGGTCCCTGGCTGCTGGAGTGAGGGTCCATCCCACCTCCATCCCACCTACACTCCCACATCAGCGTGACTCACCCACAGGGAATGATGGGGCCTCAAATAAACCCCTGGCAGTTTCTAATGCAAACGGTAATAAGGCACCAGGTGCATAATAATAACAAAATCGGGCAGCTTGTTTGATAAATCATGGTCTTTTGAAGTCTGATCTTTCAGAAACCCCAAACAGGTCGCCAGTGGGGAAGTGCAGGATAATCCCCGGCTCCTTCCAGCTGAGCTCACTGCTCACTCAGTCGCTCCAGACCATTCAGCGGCACTTCCCACTCTGTGATTTTCCTGCTGCTGCCCCCACAACCTGAGATCCAGACAGTGAGGCGGTGCTGGACTCCATCACCACTGCATCTTTCGTGCTCTGCCATTCTCTCCCGTGCCTTTACCGATGGCACACTCACAGATTAGCAACATCCAGGAACGAAGAAAAATCACTTGGTACTGCCTGGGAGATCGTATCAGAGGGAGAATCCCCCTGCGTGTGCTCTGTTCTTTCTCATACACCTGCTCCTGGGCATCGTCCCCAGCCAAGGGAGCTGCTCCTGTGCTGGATGCTAGTGTGGAGCATGTTGTGGAATCAGAGAATCACAGAATCATGGAATATCCTGAGTTGGAAAAGACCCACAAGGAGTCCAGCTCCTGTCCCTGCACAGACACCCCAACAACCCCACCCTGGGCATCCCTGGCAGCGCTGTCCAAGCGCTCCTGCAGCTCTGGCAGCCTCGGGGCTGGGACCATTCCTTGGGGAGCCTGGGCAGTGCCCAGCACCCTCTGGGGGAAGAACCTCTTCCTGATGTTAAATGTCCTTCACATCACTCCAGCTGCAGTTGCCCATCTCCCACCTGCAGAGCTGGTTGCACCCTGCGGGACTCCCTGGGCAGCCTCGGGGGCCGGGCGGGATGGGCCTGACCAGCACCGGATGGCCCAGCACCACAGACACCCCTCACCTGGCTGTGCCCTCTCCATACCCTGGCTGCCCTTCGACAAAGCCAAGGCACCCTTGTCTCCAGAGCCTGCCAATGGCACGGCGTGCGATCGAGCGACAGGAGCGGCCTCCAGCAGGGACGTGCGTCCCAAGTCCCTGCCCGTGGCTCTGGCAAACCCTCAGCCTCATGTGAGATCCAGGACAATAAAGGAAAAATCAAGGGCAAAAAATATCTATGGCAGCTAAATATCAAGAGATTAAGTTTCCAGACTTTCTTCAGGGGGAAAAATCCAACATTTATAAAGCTGGAAAAAAAGAAAATGGATCAGGCTTGTGTTGATGTCAAAGAGGGATTCAGTTGAGAATAGACTTGAAGGGAATTTTATTTATGGTGCAGCTACTGGGTGGGCATCTGTGACCTTTAGAAAATGGATTAAAGCCTTTCTATACCCAGCTCCAGGCTATGTGAATTATTAAAGCAACAAAATCATGAAGCTGAAGTACTTGTGCAAAGCAACCCACACACAGCCAGCCTTCCCTGGGAGGGTCAGTGCGGAGCTGGGCACAGGGACCAGGACCCCCGGGCTCCTCTAGAGCGGGCTGAAGGCCGGGCCCCCACGGGCCTCCAGCCCCCCACCTCAGGTATACTGGGTCCCCCTGGAAGATTCCATTTCCTGCTGCTGCTCATTCCAGCCCAAACCCTGGTTTAATCCCTGTTTCCAAAGGCACACAAAGGCACAAATCCATGCTGAAAAACTTCAGACGCGTTCCTATTTCTTCACAGCAGTGAAGTGTAAATAATTAATTCCCACAGCCCTATCCAGCTCCTTATTTCTTGGAAAAGGTGGTTGTGGCTGCAGAATCAAGAGGGAAGCCCAGATGGGAGGAGGAGTACAGGAGCAAACACCCCCAGCTGCCTCACTGATCAAATGGACAGGGACTGAAGCCAGAAAAGGCCAACTTTTAACAGGGAGAGGTCCGGGTCCTGCAACACCACCGCTGCCTTCGGAGATTTCTGTGTCTCATCCTGTCTCTCGTGAAGCACAATGAACCTCAGGGCACATGTCCCATTAAAACGGGGCCACAAACTGCACCCCGTTCTAGAAACCCTCTCCTGGCTGCTGCTCCTTGGGAAATGGCATCAGAGCAGCCAAAACCTGAGCAACTGCTGCTGCTGCTGCTTGGAAAGGAGCCTGTGCTACAGAAGGAACACTATGCTGATATTAAATCACTGAAAATCAAATAATATCAGCTCTACTATGTGTGGAAAATATTACACACTTGCTAATTGGAGTAAACATGGAATTGAACCTGACCTTCATTTGATTAACTGTACCTTAAAGCTGATTAAACCCATCTCTAGAAAACAGAAATTGGCCATTTATCACATTTATGCCACAGTCACAGCTCAGGGACTCTCAGGCTCTTCACAAGGGATTTCTGAGTTCCTTTTTCTTTCCTTTCCTACAGTTCCCACACCAAGGACCTCACAGTCTGTCCTGAGAGGTGCACAAAGTGACCGTGGAAGGAAATGCTGTGCCCAAGGCCACCACAGGCACTGCTCCCAGGTGCTGTCACCATGGGATCACACGGTGTCACAGCTTCCACAGGTCGCTCACGCACACTGAGGGTCTGCTTGGACATGGACACTGGCTCCTAAATATCTTCCCGAATGCGAGCAGAGAGTGGTTAAATCAAGTAAAGTAGCTAAGTCACTCCTAAATTTCAAATAACACTTGCCAGGTAGGTAGTTTTATGTTTTCTGTAATTAAATGTGAGTTGTAAATGACTTGGTAAACGCGAAAAGCTTTTCTCAGTGTCAGAGGAAATTCAGCATATTGACATAATTATCCAGAAAGATGGCAGATGAATCACTTCAGCATTTTGTTGAAAGTGTGTGTACAGTTCTGATGCCTGATAGACTGCTACGTGCTAGACTTAACCTTTCTGGAGCGCAAAGCGCAGAGTGAGCAGCCACGGGGAGCAGCCACAAGGAGCAGCTCTCTTCAAAGCCAAGAGGGTTCTGCCCTGGGATAAGAAATTTTTTTCTCTGTTTCATGTTCTGAGCAGACTTAATTTTCCAGGTGCTGCTCTTTAAGAGAATAAAACCTCCTTCTCTGGAAAGTTTACATTTGAAGTATAAATCTTCTTCTATCAGCTCAAAACAAAAACGTGAGCTGCTCTTTTTCATTAGTGTTTTGAGTTAGTGTTTGGTCTTTGACTGTGAGCTGAAGACACAAGACCCTGAGTGTTCCTGCTCTCACCAGGAGTGTCTGGGGAGGCTTTCTTCGGCTGTTTGCCTTATCCTCACAGCGCAAGGACTGAGCTGGTGTTTAATCATTTGCCACCATTCAACAGAAGCCCAGAAATCTGCTGCAAGCTTTTGCCTCTCCTTGCTCAAGGGATGTGGCTGCAAAGAGGGGTGAGTGTTTCAAACCGCCCCCTCAGTGACTTGCACGCTGCTGGCAATCCATTTTCATTAGCCCTGGAAGTCCCAGGCAGACCCACATTGAAGCCCGGCAGGAATTCGCATGGGTGGGCTGTGCCAGAGCAGGGTAACCGCTCTCCTGGTGTTCGTCAGGGAACTGAGGCTGTACCAAAACGTCTTCACTAGAAAGAAGCACTAATGGCAGCACCGTGACTGGCACCGTCCCCTCCCCTGACTCTCAGAACAGCGGGACCCTCCCCAGACAGCGCACGGCTGATTTTGTGCTGCTGC
This sequence comes from Callaeas wilsoni, assembly GCA_013398955.1. Taxonomy (NCBI): domain Eukaryota; kingdom Metazoa; phylum Chordata; class Aves; order Passeriformes; family Callaeidae; genus Callaeas; species Callaeas wilsoni. The sequence continues at coordinate 44,080 of VWPU01009407.1, forward strand.
CCTCACTCAGCACTGGCACTGCTTAATACATATAAAAGATGCAAAATAAGATTTTCAGTAATTAGTAAAAATTTGGGTTCTTCTGGCCAAACAGGTCTCACATCTCCTAGGAAATTTCTGCTTGTGCAAACTTAGCATCTTCCAGCCATCCAGGTATAGCAGGTCAGGCTTCTCCCGAGGCCACGGCCCAGTGGGACAATACCTTGTCAGGCTGTACCACCCAGAGGGAGAAGGCAAAGGACAGTGTGGGTCATCTCCAGAGCCAGATCTGGATGTTCTCACCCTCACGGCATCAGCCTTTGATCAAAGTACCATGGGAGAAACCGGCCAGGACAACCCGCGCGGAGGGAAGCGCGAGCAGGTGCAGCCGGCGCCGTCACTGCGCTCGGCCCGTTTGTCTTACGGGTGCGTGGGGACGCTCGTGCCGCGCTCCGAGCTGGGCCTAGCCGTTCCACAGCCTCGACCGCTCGTTTCGCACGCTTCCAGGGCCGCGGCCCACCCGAAGCACACGGCCCCGCTCCAGCCCGCAGTCACCCCAAGAGCTGACACCACCGGTTCAGCGGAGCCCAGGGATGCTCACGGCGCTGTCGCTCCCACGGGTCTCGTCCTCCGCGCACGGTGAGGGCTGCGCAGAGGGGCAGCGCTCCTGCCGGCTCACGGCAAAAGGCAGGTGGCCAGAGGACTGCAGAACTCGCAGCGCGGCCCCGCCAACACTGCGCTGGCACTGCCAGCTCGGCGGCAAATGCCGAGAGTCCCCGGCACAGGGACGGAGCGAGAGCCAGAGAAACAGGGAATGGAGAAGGACTAACACTAGGAAACCAACCAGTAACCGACTCCCAGAGATATACAGCTTCTTGATCATCGCCTCCCACATCCTCCCACATGCTTGGCAAGAAAAACCAGTTAAAAATAAACAACAAAACCTCTCCAGCATAACTGATTTCTGATTGGGAAAACAGCCCAGGACTTCACAGAACCCTCTTGACCAGCGTGCCAGCTCAGTCAATCACCAAGGACAACTTCCAGCACCTTCCTGACTCGCTGCCCCCCCCACAACCCAGACATCCCCACAGGAAACTGAAAACAAAGAACGTTTGCTATAAAATGGTCACAATTGTGCTGGTAATTTAAAATACATCTGTTGCACCAAGATGCCAAGAATTAAAGCAATGCCAAATGGCAACAAGGTGTTTTCCTGAATATTTTTCATGTGTTGACTGAGCAGCCACCGTAAAAAAAAAAAACAAAACCAGCCTATTTTAGCCCTGTTACTGTTCCAGTAACCCACAAGTATATAACAGCAGACACCTGATAAACCATGCAAGACTGAGTGCTCAAGCCTACCTTGCCAAAGCTTCCCTTCCCAATCGCCCGGAGAATCTGGAAGTGGTCAAAGTTCACTACAAGATAAAGAAAAAAAGAATTTACATTTGTAAATGCTTTACTACAAATAAGCTCGCATTTAAAAGAAGACAGGGAGACAACCACAGAGCATTAGCCAAGCTTTTATTAAAAGTTTTTCTTTGGGGAAGCTGCAGGACAGCAGCTGCTTTCCTTTCAAGTCTCTTCACGTGCTTGAGGGAACTGGCAGAGGGTTGAAAGAGGTTACTAAATCAGTGGTTTAGCACAAGTTAAAATACAACTTCGACCTGTGTGGACCCAGGGGGAGCTTCACAGAGTTCAGAGGCAAACTGCGAGCATGGCAGAGTAGGGAGTGTGGCGAGACCCTGCCCCACACTCTGCCTCTGGCCCCTGCCCACTGCCCCACACCGATGGCCCCCTAAGCACTGCCCCTGGCCCCTGCGCCACAGCCCCCTG
>VWPU01009408.1:0-24577 GCA_013398955.1 Callaeas wilsoni
TCCAGAGAGCAGCAGGGCAGGGAATGCCTGTGACTAGACAGTAGAGTAGCTCCACAAAATCGGGACGTGCTGAGCTTGTCCCTCCTGCCCAATGCCCATGGCAGGTGTATTTGGCAGGTTTTCCCTGCCTGCTGCAGAGGTGTGCAGCATCTGGTATGGGGGCGGCGCTCGGCCTCGGGGCTGAGCTCCCACTGGGGCATCTCAGAACCCGCCTCCAGGAAAGGGAGGGGCTAAAAATACCTCAGCTGGCTCCTCTCTTGGAAGCTCAGGGACACCTGTGATCCTTTAGGGCAAATGGTGGCAAATGCTGTTTGGCAAATCATCTGTGATCCACAGGGACGCCTGTGATCCTTTAGAGCAAATGGTGGGAAATACTCATTCAGGGGATCAGGTTGTTTTGTCCTCACAGAATTCTTGTTTTGCTCTGGGAAAGTTTGGAGGCTGAACCCTGCAGTGCCTGGGGGTCACAGCTTAGGTCAAAACTCAACACACATAGTAGAGGCACGGATTTTGTGCAAGGCAGCCTTTGGGGGCAGAGGGGCACAACCAGAGTGCTGAATCTCCCTGCGCTGTCAAAGTGGCATTGGACTGAGCATTTCAGGGTGTGCAGACAGTGTCTTCCTATGTCAGCGCTGTCCAAAATGCTACAAATGCAGCTGAAAATGGATTCCTTAGAGGAGCAATAGAGTCAGCAATAGCCAAGGCATGGAGAAATGATAATCTCAATGTATACTAGAGAAGACTCTTTATAGCCTTGCTTTAACTGGTGCTAAATCCACTGCTAATTATGCCAGGTCACAAAAAAGGAGTCATCTTTTTTTTTAGAAATCTCTCAATTACCTCTCTAAAGTGCCTTTCAAACCTTCAGCAGCATGTTTAGACAACTTCTAAGTGGAAATAAACAGCAATTTGACATTTTGGTCATTCATCATGCTGAAACAGATTGTGAAATGATTTAGTAAAGATACAAAGTCTACAGCAGGTACAAGGCTCTGTTTGAAGAAATTAGTCCTGAGGGGTTGGAGGTTCTCTTCCGGGGATGATCAGCTGCTTTGCCCATTTCTGGATCATGGGGCTCTCTGTGCTATTTCACTGACCTTGGCCAGAGAGACTCCCAAGAGCCAAAAGTAGAGGTAGATCCTTGTTTGCATTAAGGTTGGTGGTTAAGAAGTCTGTGTCTCTCTCCGGCAGTGCTCGTGGAATGGGTTTATCCCAAGAGCCCTGAAATCATCCAGCGCTACGCCCTGCCCATGCTCTGGTCTTTTCTGGGGAAAAAGGTGCTGTGTGGCCAAAGCACCAGTGTCTACACTGTGGTCACCAACCTTACCTATGGCCTCTCCAAGGTGATGGGCCCCAAGCCAGAGGACCGTGCTGCCAGCGAGCCTCCACATGTGTGGAAACTCCTCTCCAGAATTTTGTTCTGGTGAAGGCTTGATATCCTCCAGAAAGCTGGTGATGTGCCGAGTTGGACACCTCCCGATTTGACTTTTTAACTGTGTCAAAAATGACGAAATACTAAGGCGTACTAGTTTGAAAACAAACCAGTGGGAGATTCCAAGTCAGAATTATAATTTAATAGGAAAATTAAAATAAAGGCAGAAAACACTGGCTTAAACTGACAGAGTCAGGATACAACCTGACTCCCTGTTGGTCAGGGTGGTGGTAGCAGTCTGATTAAATGGTGGCTGCAGTCCTCTTGAAGTGGTAGATGTGGTTCGATTGAAATGGTGATCCTGTAGAAGGGTCTGGTCTGCCTCTGAAGGTCCAGTGGTGGTTATGTAGCTCTTGTCCTCTGGGGATCCAGTAGGTAAGGCTGCTGGTGGTGTTCCAAACCTCAGATTATATCCAGGAATGCTTGGTTCCTCTCCCTGGGCAGAGCATTTCACAATGGGATGATGTAATTTTATGAGTCATGCAGTGAGATTTGATGGCCCATTAGCAGAAGATATTCCCTCAGAGGGAGTTGTCAGGGATGAGTCATGGAAGAGATAAAGAACGCTGCCTCACCTGTTTTTAACAGCTTATGAAGATGGGGATAGAATATATACTTTTGGTTACATCTTACATTGTAACCTAAGACATAAGGAAGGGTGTGCATCTGCCCCCGCTCTCTCCACCGCCCTTCCTAGTCATGGCATGGGGGGCCTGAAGCAACTTCCGAGTGAGGACAAGGCGAAGGCTGAGCATGGCTCAGCCTCACAAAGCGGCAAGGCGGGAGCTGGGCCGCTCTCTGATGGGAGGAAGGGTCTTGTGCCAGCCTAGGGAGCCTGAGCACATTCCCAGGGAACGGATCTGCCCTGCATGTGCCCCCTGCAATGAGCTGTGCTGCTCCCAGTGCCCCGTGTAGCTGTAGGGCTGCTCAGCTGTGGGGCAGGGAGAGGAGCAGGAGGCTGCATGTGCAGCTGAGCCATTCCTGGAAAGCACAGGGCTCTGGGCTCCCTGCTGTCCCAGGGCAGCCCAGAGGCCAGGGTGTTCCCGTGGTAGCTCTGGGGAAGTGGGTCAAGGTGTCCCTCGGCCTGCCTGCTTCAAGTGGGTGCCGACAGGATCATGTTTCCCTGTGTAGCTATTTAGAAATTTCCAGGAAATGTATCCCATGAAATATGTCGCTTCAGATGCTTTAGGTTTGCACTGTGGCCTCTGTTACATTTTGTGTCTCCTCTTTGCAGGCCTGACTGGCTACAGTCCCATGAAGAAGTTTTGCCTGGACATTTCCTATGCTCCCTTACCCACAAAGCCCTTGCCTCCTGTCCAGAAGAGCTCTCTTTCCTCCAAGCTCAGGAAGAAGCTGAAGAGTGTTTGAAGAATAAGATTTATGCGTTAGGCTTCATAGTTACAGATGTACATTTGTTCTGGTATTTAGATGTAGTTTTGAATAAATGTGTTTTGATTGTATCTTTTAAATTTTGATGATATACTTTTAATTGCATGTATTTTATTTTGAGAATTTTTTAAAAATTGAGAATAAAATGAATTTAAATAAAACAAGCAGAGAATGCGAGACCAGGACCTGCTAGCCTAGAGGTTCTCAGAGTGCAGCTCACTCCATGTGCCAATGTCTCACCATATCCTTTCTTCACTGGGCCTCTCCTCTTCCTCTTTTGCCATGTTTTCTTCGTGTCATTTGTGCTGCTGCATGTTATTTGGCATTACAACGGTGCCACCTATTGACATATTTGGGGGACAATGGACCCAAAAGATCCTGTCTAGTCAGAAGTTTTCTACCTAGATGTATTCTGTGCTCACAAAAGGCTTGAGCAAAGAAACAAAGAGAAGCGTGCCCAAATCCCAAGGCTTTGCTCCTTCGCAATCTCACGCAGATCTGGCTCAGAGGTGTCTTCAATCCCAATTTCATAGGTAAGAAGAGGATGTGGGGAAAGATGCACTGCTTTGGAAAAGAAATCTGTATGTAGATTTACCCAGGACAGCAGTCCAGCAGTGTTGTTTGCATCTTGTTTGCAGAAGGATGAGTGCACTGTGAGGCCAATAACAGGTGACAAGGGTTCCTCAAATCTATTTATACTCCAGCCTGGGTGCCATTCAGCCCAGGGGCATGGGATCTTTTATTACCATGAACCAGTGCTTGCCAGCGTAATGAATTCCTGTTAGCTGGAACAAGCAATTCTGGATTCAGCTCCAGCTCTTGGTGGGCTGCATGGTCATTGTCAATGCTGCCTTTCCAGAAATGATTTCATAGTTTCCTTTCATAGTCATTTGAAGCTTTTAAACTGCACATTTCAATTTGCTCTGCCTCAGGGAAAAACAATTCTAGGCCCAGTGCAAACTGTAACCTTCTGACAGCAATGTCCTCATGGTTGCCAACTCCTGATGTTACAGAAGAAAATGCATGTGAATGTGTTAATTAGGTTTTCTGAAGGAAAAACTCTGTCACGTGGCTGCGTGTGTTTGCTTAGCTATGGGTCTAGTCCTGGCCTAGTAAAGCCCTGGCAGGGTGGCATGTTGCAAGGAGAAATAGTCCTTGAGCTTATGGGGTTGCCACCACCAGCTGAGTGAATGTGTACTTTGGGGATTCCTCTGGAGACAAAATTAGAGACCTATTCCATCCCGCAATATTCTCTTAGATCTTTCTAAAATATCCTAGAAAAGGCAGTGAAACGTCACATCTCCTTGCACACCCACTGTTTGAATTGGTGTATTTTTGTCTCCCCTCATAGTCATTGCTCTTGCACACCAGAAACATGTCTTAGTCTTCCAACAAACAGGAATGATGCGTGGTCCTCTTGATGGTGCTTCAGAGTATTGGTAAGTGCTTGGCTTACAAAACTAGAGTTAGATACAGCTTGGATCTTGGCTCAGTTTTGTGCAAGTTTAGGAGGAGAAGAAAATCTGAGATAAGAAGCTTAGGATAATTGGATACATTGGCCCCCCTGCTAGCTTTCTACCTACTTTTTTGCAGGATTGGCTTTTCATCCCCAAATGAGTGACTGGGAAGTAGTCACCTCCCAGAGCTGTTACTTTGTACTTCTGTAGTGTATCAATCTCCTGGGAATTATCACCCAAAGAATAGAAAAACTCACACAAGTCCTAGTCCCCTTTTTGCTGCAAGGAGTCTAAGTTAAACCTATCAAAGGACTCTTAAAATTATTAGGAATTTATATAAGAGGCTTTAAGAGTTAAGTTTATTTGATGACTTCTATTTTTACTGGTTTGTGAACAGCCTCTGAAAAAGACACAACAATCTTCATTGTGTGTTGGGAGAAGACAGCTTGTAGAGCCACTCATCAGTCCAAGGAAACAGGGAATGCACCAAGCACCTAGATGCCTGCTGCAGTCCTTTGCTGTGGTGTTTGCAGTGGCTGTTCTTCTGTGGAAAAGCTTAATACAGTTATTTGGCTGTCAAGGGAACACTGTGGGGCTGAAAATGGGGCATCATATACCTGCCTGTGCTAGCAGAGCTCAGAGGTGCAGTACATGCTTTCTTCTTCCCTTGGCTCTTGGTAGGATAAGTAGTTCTGAAGTACTGAGTTTTTCAACATGAAGAGCATAGTATTGCTTGTGGGTTTTTAAAAATTGTCCATGGTGTATTCTAGGTTACTTCTTTGTTTTGCACCTTAGAGGGTTTTGGTTTCCTATTTTTTTTGCACCCTGTTTCAAGCTGTTGTTGATATGTTATTTGGACTAATATGAAATTTGTCTGAGACTCATAATTAGGTAACTACTTACCAGGAGTCCTTTCTAACTAGGTGCTCAACTGCAGAGCACTGTGGTAGCAGGGTGTCCCTGATGCTCCCTGTTTCACGGCTTATCCCTATGAGAAACTGTGCTGTGAGAACCTGCTTGTAATCCAGGTCCCTTACAATAGTTACCATGGGCATGTATATGCATGTGTTTTCCCTGAAATATAAAGATGAAAGGATCTGCATGGATATCTGGTTATTGAGGAAACCTTCACTATTCAAAAAGATCCAAAAGATGCATTGCCTTGTGCCCTAGTTGTCCACATTAATTATATTTACTAGCAAAGAGACACAAAGGTTCAAAGAGGAATAAAACATTCCAAAACTAAGGTCATTGTATTGTAGTGGCAGGTTTAATTTCTAGTTTGGATGTAAGAGATACTAAACTTCTACTAATTATAAGAGGGGGTAAGGCTGCAATGAAATTGCCCCGTAAGATTGACAGAGTCACACTTAAAAGCCAAGCAGGTGGTAAATTTGTTGATTTAGATTTTAACTGCAGAGTCATCTCTGCCTTGCCACATGTCTGCTGGAATGCCTGGAAAGTGTTGTTCACAGCTTTATAGCTACTGCTCTGGGGAAGGATGGTCTTTGTTAGCATCCTCAGGCTTTGACTTTGGCTCACTCATATCCTAAGGAGCCAATGGTTCACTAGGATTAATAAAAGAAGGGCAGCCTGTTGCATTGAAAGCTTTCAGTTTCTCTTTAATTCCTATACAATCAATTAAGCTGTGCCTTGAGGAAAACTTTACAAAAGCAAGAGGGATAGATGTGGAGTAAGATAGGCGTATCACCCGTTTTTCCTTTGAAATAACCTTGATAAAGGGTGTGTTCTACACAGTCTAACTTCAGAAATTCTCACACAATTACTTAATGCAACCACAGAGTTGTGTTAGTAAGGAAAGAGAAATGAAAAAAGGAAGAGATGTAAGAGGCCAGATTTTGAAAATCAGAATGTCATTGAGAGGAGAACAATTAGGGTCTATGAGGGCTGTAGGTAATTTTGTGCTAGAAGTCGTAGAACAGGATAGGTGCAGGGCAGGTATATGTGAGATGAATGGAAATCGGATCAGATGGATAACGTGGTTCTGGGCCCTGATCACCTTGTCCTGCTGAGTATCTACTGTCTCTATCTGCACATGTTTTCTTTTAACATTGACATTTTCATTATTCATCCAAAAAGGGCTGTGGGCAAGAAACGCAAACTTGGGATCTTTGCCCCCAGTTTTCCAGTGATCCAGTATACAGATGTGAGTTTGTATTAACCTTCACCTTTACCTGAGGACAGTGTGGAAGTGAGCCCCTAATCCATACTCCAGGTGCTATAGATCTTGCCCACAGGATCTTGGCCAGGAAGATCAAAATTGCAGTCTGAAGTTCATAGCTGCAAAATGCATCTCCACATGCTGTAGTCATGATGGCACTGAGTACGTTTGATGTGGAAGAATTAATGATTTGCTTATCTAGCAGGTTTTCTCTTCAGGAGGTACTGGCAGTTCTTTACTGATGAGAGATGACAGTAAGAACAAGTCACTTTATCTCTGTGTTATGGTTTCTTTCCTTCCTATAGCAAAGGTGATATCGTCTCAGAATATTTCTCTTAATGGTAAAACTTCATAAACGGTTATGAAATAACTTAAATGTTAAGAGGTGTGGCAGTACTAACACTGCAATATGCTGAATTTATTGATAACCTGCAAAGCATTCTCAGCCATATTGCTAATCACAGAACTGTAGAATATGCTGAGTTGGAAGGGTCCCATCAGGATCATCGAGGCCAGCTCCTGGCCTTGCACAGGACACCCCGAGGGTCACATCATGTGCCTGAGAGCGTTGTCCAAACACTTCTTGAACTCTGTCAGGCTCGGTGCTGTGACCACTGCCCTGGGGAGCCTGTTCCAGTGCCCAAGCACCCTCTGGGTGAAGAACCTTTCCATGACACCCAACCTAAACCTCCCCTGGCACAACTTCAAGCCATTTCCTCGGGTCCTGTCACAAAGAAGAGATCAGTGCCTGCCCCTCTGCTTCCCCTCACGAGGAAGCTGTACACTTCGATGAGGTCTCCCCTCAGTCTTCTCCAGGCTATCTGAGGTAGTTCTTGAAGTCAAAAAAAAAAGGAAACTGGAGTATGTGTAGTGCCTTAGTGTTCTAGTAATCTTTGGATGCCAAGGGAATGAAATGACAACCCCCGTAGAGGTCTGAGATTTGAGCAGTCACTGGAAACAAGGGCAGCTGCCAGCTTGTCAAAGGTCTGCAGATAAAGTGCAGCACAGAGCTGTTGGCTGCTCTTGTCACAGCCCTGAAGCCCTGGCTGGAAACCTGATCCTACTTCACCCTGGGCTCAATCCCTCTGCAATCTGACTCCACTGCAGCGAGTGCACTCTGATTTTAACCCTCAGGACCAAGCCACTGGCCCCTGAGTTAGCTGTGATTTTACACAGAAACTCTACTGAACTGAGTACAGGACTGCCAGGTAGCTCAGGCTTAAATCAGGGCAGGGGAGGGCTGACCTGTGCTGTGGTCTGTCTGTGCCCAGGCTGGATCTCGTAGCCTAAAAAAAGACATATTTGCTGGATGGAAATGCAACCTAAGTTAATTGATGTACCAGGAAAACACAAAACAAGACAAGCTTGTGCTGCGTTAGGGGAAGAGGAAGGAAATGGTCCTTTTCTAGTTCAGTTTGTGCAGTGAGGAAGGCATCAATAGTGTAACACTGGGCTGAGATTGAAACTGGTTGCATACAGAATATGGGAGATCAAACTCATACCTTGTATATAAAACCTCTGTTTTATTTACATCAGTAAAAATAAATGTTAAAATTGAGCCTGGTCTTATAAAACAACTATATTTCAGAAATGTTGTACTTGTGAAAAATTGAACTGTTGACCAAAAAAACTGTTAAAAAATTATTTTTTTTTAAAAAGTGGTGTGGCAAGCTATCATTTCTTGCATAATAGAGTTACTCTCAATTTCATGCTTGCAATACAAATTGAAGGTAAACACATTTTTTTCAAGAGTCCTGTACATTACCGCGCTAAAGAGAATCTCTTAACTACATGTAACCACGAGTTCATGTTACAAACTTGCAGATCTCTCCCCCAGAGGCTGTGTCTTGCCTACAATGAGCGGTTTGTTGCAGCATCCTTTGGGCAGCATCAGAATCCTTCAGCAGCTGCAATCTTTAGGTGGGACTGTGTTTGCAAGGAGCCTCCTGGTGACCACAGCCTCAGTCAGAGCCGGGAGAGATGAAGTGCTGGGACGCCAGCTCGTGTACACATCTTTGAGGGAGCCTGGTTTTGGGGAAGGAGGCTTTGGCCGACTCCATGTCCAGAGAGCACGTGTGGGAGGAGGTTTCCAGCTTGACTGCTGAAGTGGAGTGTTGCCCCGTGTGCTGCTGTAGCAGAATCCACTGCTTGAGGGATGTAAATAAATACTTTCTCTTATTGCCCGTCAGGGGTGCTGGGAAATTTCGGCATGAAGCCATAAAGAGATGAAGTGATTGTAGTAGCTGAGGAGAAGCTGTCCTCCCGTTCTGCTCTGTTTTCCTCTGTGAAGCTGCATTTAGGCATGCAAAGTGCCAGTTCCCTGCTGTCGTGTTTCTGGTTTGTTCCTGTTCTGGGGGGTTACTGCCAGCAGAAGAAACCAACCCAAAATGCACGCAAAAATGCATTTGTGTTCTTACGCAGGAGGGAGAGAACTGCACTTCTGATGAGGGGGAAGACTAACTTGCAGAGTTTGCACTGCTGGGGAGTTTTGCAGTATCTGCCTGGTGATTTTCCAGCTTGACAGGGGATGGTGCATCTGCCTGAACGATTACACGGTGGGTTGGTTGACGTCTATACGGGTATGGCTGCTCGGCCTCCTTAAGCTCACGAACCCCTGACATCCAAAGCATCTATTCACTGCTTCCCTACATTCAAACCCCCACTTTAAAGGTAACAGTTAAGGTTTCCTTGTGTCTGCGGTGCAAAATGGCACTGTACTTGGTGAAAGATGCTCGTGGCTAAGGCACGGGACTAAAACTCAGGAGTTCAGTATCCAGAGGGTAACCCTTGTACTGGAGAAGATGAAGCTCCGTTCCCCCATCATGAAGGTGGGCAGGAAGGGTAAAATTTCTGTGTGAAGTTCCCAGACACCACCTTGATGAAAACCACAGGAAAAATTTAAACTATTCCTATCAAAGTATAATAAAAAGGGCTTTCTTTTTTTTAAAGGATCTTATTTTGTACTAAAGTTGTAGATGAAAACATGTCAAATGAAACTAAAACTACATCAATTAAAAGTTGCATCTTAACCATGATGATGTATTAGGTACGTGAGAAAGATCCAGTAATTCACTGTATTCCAGTGAATGCTTTAAAATCTTAGGATTAATTGACTGTAAATAACTTGTGTTTTTATTAACAAAAATCTGTCTAGAATCTCCAGTGAAATTACAATAAATATCCTCAAACTGCATAAATTAGAAAAAAAAACCCAAACAATTTTTTCAGGGAGAACAGGATTCTCTATGGTGGCATTTTTTTCTTTTACAAAAAAAAAAAGAAAAACCCAAATGAAACCCCCAAATGTGTCCTTAGATGCCTTGTGATTTATAATGTTGTTTGATCGAGCTATTGCAAAACTACTTTAATCGGGATTAAGCCTTGTACCCTGGAAACTAGAGGTTATAAGATTATCTGGTAATCAAAGGTGATTTAGAAGATCAAAGCCTTTTTTGAGGGAGTAAGATCCTAAGTTTTTTTTCCCTTCAAAAGAGGTTGCTTTGTTTTAACTTGTATATGACACTATTCTCTCCCTGCATGTTGGTAAACACCTACGGTAAAGACGTGGCTTTGCTGAAGCCATGGATGTTTAATTGCAATAACGCTCAATTGGTTCAGGGTTCTACCTCCCTCCTGAAAAAGTCAAAACAGCCCTTTTTACGCAGACTGTGATGCCTACTGAATAAATAACATGCTGAACGATGATAATTTGTGTTAGTTTTTTAACTCTTTTGTCTAAACTGGGGAAAAAAGGACTTGGCTATAGGTCCTATCTTCATCAACAAAATTCGCCTCAGACTCATGCAGCTACGAAGTGTTTCTTTTGCTCCATGTAGATCTGTCTCATGGAATGAAAAGGAGAAGCAGCTGGCTGGTATTTCATTGGATTCTTGAGCCCAGTGTGGGGTTTTGGATGCAATGCCATGGCACAGTTGCCTTGCAAGAGAAGATGAAGCCGTGTTTTGGAGGCTTGGGTAAGGCTGCTTCCTCCCTCCGGGGCGTCTGGCCTTGCTCGTGCCTCTGCCTCCGGGGGTGCTTCTGCTGTCAGTCTCTCTGCAGCCCCAGGCCCACGACGTAGAGCTCGGGGTGGGAAGCGGATCTGTTGGACTCTCTGGTTTCAGGAACGCCAGAGCTGTTCCAAGAGTCACCTGCTTTTCTAGGGCTCTTCTCCAAGCTGCAGAAGGAAAGACGCTTAAGTTAAGAGGCTAATGAATCGTGACTTTTTAAAACAGCACTGATTAGACCATGCTAACCCACAAAGCACAAATGCTGCACGACACCCTGTCATCCCCCGTCTCCTCCTGAATGCACACTGTTAATGTGCACCATCCAGATTTTACTCTTGTCATGCCAAATGCACTGTACCGTTCCCTCCCAAACCTCTCTTGGGAAGAAAACATTTTGTATGTTTAACAGGGGATCGGTGTGAGACTGGGTTCCTTTGCAGGTAGGGGCAGATTTGAGTAAAAAGCCTTGTTTCAGACTGCTGAGGGAAAGGCAAGTTCTTGCCTCTGATGTCCATCTGCTTAGCCTGGTTACAGTGATCTCTGAGCACGCCAGCATGACTGTGGGAGGGGAATTCTGGTACTATAAATCCGCTACTCTCACTCTGGTGACAGGAGCACTGAGACACAGCAAGTGCAAATGATGTTCCTGAGGTTGCTCTGGCACTCCTTAGGGGCACAGGGACTTTATGTAGCAAGACTGATCACGGCAGTGGATCTAGTCATGAGTATCTCACGCCCTGAGCCTTCCTGCTGAAGTGTGTGAAGCACGCCCTGCACTGCTGCAGCTAATTCAAGTGGTTTAAGCTCAAGGTGGGGAAATATTTCAGAGCTATCTGGGAATCATTACTGTATTTTAAGGATAGAAACTGCTAAACTGAATGAGCTTTCAACTACAGACAAGCTGTTATGTCCCTGCTCTTAACTGCTAGGACTTTGATGATTTGAACTGCTAAATGAAAAGATTTGTGATACATGTCCAGTCATGAAACTAATCCAGATTCAAATATCCCCCAGTTGCAGAAGGGCTCATTTGGGCTACTTGCTTTGAGCCTGGTTCAGTCAACCCAATCCATTCTCAAGCCCTCATTGAACAGTATCTTAAAGATGATACCATTTAATCTCTCTCTGCTCTACCTCTTGGGAGAGGAGCAGTCTCAATGAAATACTATTTTGTTAAGGTGCTTACACAGAAATGGTGTTACAGATTAACAGAATTTCTACGAGCAGAGCAACTGTACGTGTTGTGCCTTACTGAGATGCCAATAATTGCTGATTGCTGTCAAATGACCAAGCTTAGAAACCAGCCAAGTTATCTCCGTCTATCCAATCACAGGCTGTTCAAATAGGAACCAGTTGTACTGACTTGAGAACTGAAGTCCTTTTCAGGTACCCTAAGACTAAATGCAAAAGCTCCAGCTCCAGTCTAGTTAGGGCTAATAATGTTTTAAATCCTGCTATTCCTTACAACACAGGATGGGCAGAAGACATGCTTGGAAAAAGTGTGGGTTTTGCCTTCTAGGAGAGCAATGAGCGTGCAAGAGACACACAAATCTACGTGCAATGCTGACATTTAATGCCTGTCAATGCCAGCTGGAAAAATAAGATGGAAGTTTCCTCTTTTGTGTGTGTTTCTGCTAAAAGGGCTGTGTGGGAGAGGCAACTCAGCTGCCTCTTTTTGCTTGTACATGCTCCTGCCAGATTATCTTTGGCAACCTACTTCTCAGCAAACAAATGTTTTAATGTGGTATGGGAAAAGTGGGGGGATATATCTCTTATATCCTTGAGCTTGTGAGCATGGGAGAAACTGGCTAACTCACTGGTCTTCAGAATGCTTTACCTATAAAAGATTGATGGTATCTCAGGTTTGACTCTGTGTCCTCTCCCTTCTACTAATGAAGCTGCTAATGACACATAAAAATAACACAGGAAAACACCACACAGACTAAAAAGAGGCATTGTTATATTTGGAAGGAAGAGGTAAAGCAAGGGAAGGAACGAAGGAAAGGAGACTGACAGCTGTGTGGTAATGGCTTGTGAATTTGAGAACAGATGCAAACATCGCTAGAATGAGGAGGTTTAGGTTTAGGTTTAGAACATTTTGAGATTTTCCTCTGTCAGCCGGGTGAATTACAAAGCAAAGGAAGTCCTGGCTGTTTAATGAACTTGGAGGAGAAAGACAGATCAGAGTGTGGTGGTTTGTCTGTTAAGGCACCTGCTAAAAGAGCAGGGCTCAGCATCTGCACAGGGTGATGTGGTGCTCACAGCTGTGGCAGCCACACCAGTCCTGAGCAGGAGGAGAGGACCTGCAGTGATGGGAAGAGCTCTCAGAGCCTTTGCCATGTGCTCATTCCTAAAATGGTCCTTCTCTGCCCATCGGCACACTGGCTGTGATAATCATTTTAGGCCATTCAATGCAAGGTCTGTAAAATTTACTCCAGGCAGCTCATTTTAGGTGTAAGAAAACACACAGTTGTGTATTGCATCTTAAATCAGTGTGTGGGTTAATTAATGGCCTAAATTTCCCTTTTGCTTATGTTGATATAAATTTGGCATAACTGACTAGCACTACTGTTGATGTTCATTGGGATAAATGATAAGCTGAATTTGACTCAGGATATATTTCATTCTTCCAAAAGAAGAATGTAGATCATAACACTAGGATATATGACTTTTTTCATGAAAGGGATGGTTTTATTTACACTGAGGTTTTTTTATATTACTCACTATACTCTGACAGAATATGATAGAAAGATAATATACCCAACTGAAATATAAATTAGCTAGCCATTTATAATAGACTGATTTTAAAATGCATCCATAAAACTGCCAGGACTTTTGTCTTGCAAGGTTTTACATAAAACCTCTTTTGAAAACATTTATTTCTGCTGGCAGGCACCAGAGTAGACAAAGTTGACTTCACACAGTACATGAAAACAACAACAGAAAACCCAACAACACTGTACAGCAATTTTTAGAAATATTCAAATGTCGGACTACAAAGCAATATTAAAACTGGGAATGCAAAATGGTTTGCAGTTCCCAGTGTTTATAACATGTTTTGCTCAGCACATTCCTCTACTGCCAGCATGGGATACTCGGCCCTTATTCTGTCTTTGGAGAGGGAATGCCTGGACATCTGTCTTCAGTGCCCGTGGCTGTCCTCGTGCTCACAGTGCCCTGAGTGCTTGTGCACCTACAAGTGCAATTTCATCCTGTTGGGGTTGATCTTGCATTCCCTATCCCTCCTCATGGGAATGAGTCTTGTGAGCCCCCAGCTCCTCTGGGGCAAGAGCGAAAATACTGCTCATGTGTGGAAAGGTTACCGGAGAGGCTTAAAGCTTAATTGACTTACACATCTTAAGACGTTAAGAAACTAGAATAACAACACTGTACTTCCAGGCTGTTACACATCTTTGAGTATTCCCAAATACCCACTACTATTTCCTGGCTGGTTTTATGATTTCTTTTTTTTTTTAGATGACAGATAAAATTTAAAGCTAAGCCTATTTTTTTTAATAAGAGGCCACAATTTTTGCAAACATAGAACTGGCATGTGTTGATGTTTCAATTTCTTTTTCAGAGCAATGAATCTCCAGTAGCCATGGGATGCTTTTCCAGTTTGAAAACTGGGCTTGGGCTGTGGACCCATCAGACTTGAAATCAGCACCTAGGTCTGAAAGTGTGCACAAGAAGCTCACATAGATCCTTGCCTACTCATTATCTGTCTCTCATTCTTGCCAGCTGACTTGAAACATTCTCCCACAGCTTTCAGCTGAACAGTTTATACTGGATTAGAGGCTGATGATAAAACAACACCCCTCCTCTTGGCTCAAGCCTGTCTTCTCATGAATATTTATGTTTATAACCTGAGTGCTACTTCAGAGCTTTTAAGAACTGAATGCGGATGCCCTTAGTCCCCACACAAATAAGGGGAGTTCTGTGCCATGAAACCAACACTGAATTTTCCCTGGGCTGCCTGTCACAGCTTATGTGTAAGGGTAAGGCTTGAGCAAGCCATGGAAAGTTAACTCTTCTCTTCATTCAGACTGGTAGTCTACTGAAATCTGAGGCAAGAAAATAGATTATTTCAATTGGAAGGGACTGACAATGATCATCCAGTCCAGCTACAGTGCTATCTTTGCCCAGCCATCATCACATGAACAGGGCACCTTTCTGGGAAACCTCTTAACAACATTAAATTCCCATCAGAAGTTTAGAAAGCCAACACGGTGCTATAGGTCTGCTTTTTCTAGCATGAAGTTTCTTACCTTGCTTGGTTGAGTGTGGGTTCACTGCCAGCTGTTAGAGGAGCTGGAAGATGAAGCTGGACCCCTGGTCGGCGGTCAGAGAAACTTCTCCTTACGAATGGCTGAGGATTGGTGGTGCTCAGGGACAGCTTTCTGGCCCGGTCTCCGGGCTGCCGGAGTAGGAGGCTGCTCTTTTGGGAATGTGATGCAGCTTCAGGCTCGCTGGTCACCTCGGCGGTGCATTTGCTGGGTACCACTGGAGGTCTGGCTTCGAATAAGGAAGAGGTGGCCGGGCAAAATATGGAACGGACATTGCTGCCCCTCTTGGAGGAGGAGAGCTGGTCCCCCGCATCTGGCCCAGCTCTTGGCCCCTTGTAGGAATGAGATGGGGAGGCTGGTGGGGAGGGGGTGGTGGGGAATGGAGCGGGGGAGCCCGCCAGCTGCTGTGCTGTTGGTGAGCTTTGCTTGTGCCCCACAGGAGGGCTGAGTGGTTTTCGCTGTGGTGGCGGAGAGGGCAGCTTCTTATGCAAGGGTGGGCTGGGCGCTCTGGGGCTGGAGGGAGGACTGGGTTTCCTCTGCATGGTGGGTGAGCTCAGCTGCGTGTTGCTGAAAGCCTGCAGAGAGTGTCTGTGGTGTGTAGGGGGGCTGAAAAGCCGTTTCTCAGTTGGTGAAGAAGGAGGGGTTCTCGTTGGGGAGACCCTCCTGGCGAAGGGTGAGCCTTTTTCATTGCTCCGGAGCGAACTGGGAGAGCCGTGCTTCTGGCACGGCACCGAAGTCACAGGTGGATTGGGCCCCTTGCTCTCTAAGCTGTTGCTGTGTGGGTTTGAAACCCCACTGGGATTTTGAAGAGGAATAATTTTATGGGTTTGCTTGTATAAATCCGCAGCCTCTTTTCTCTGGGTTGCTAATATCTCCTCCTGGCTAGGGATGTGCACATTGGTAGGGTTCAGCTCCAGAGAGTACCTCTGCAGTTTCTCATCCCCTGACCTGGTATTCCTCAGACCTTTATTAGTCACTGCACTGGGGCCGCCGATATTTTTACTTGGCAATAAGTCAATGGACTGAAGGGAGGCTTTCATTTTTGGGGAAACTTGTGATCTCTTAGCAGCATGCAGTTCTGGTTTGGTTGTCTTTTTGGCATCTTCTGAAGAGTTTCCTTCTATTTTTGCAGTCTCTTCAGGCTCGGATAAATTTTCAGAAGAACTGTCCATTAACATTTCAGGTGGTGGTGGTGGCAGGTTCTCAGTGTCTTCATCAGTCTCTTCCTTTGTGTCCTTCTTGCTTAATTCTGCAGGTGGTGCAGGAAGAAAGGCATTTGGAAAGCTAGAAGAAACATCATTGCTATTTGTGTCTTCTACTGGTGAAATACGATGCTTAAGATTTAAAGGTGCCAGGCCTCTCTGAAAGGGAATGGTGGGTGGGATGACTGGAAGTCCAAATTTTCTGATGCATTTTATTGGTCCTAAGGGTCTTAGAGGTGTGGCTTTTGCAAGATCATCAGTAGGACTGAAGGTTTCAATAAGTTTTTTGACAGACTGCCAGGGGGTACAGCTGCTGCCGCTGAGCATTTGTGCTCCAG
This sequence comes from Callaeas wilsoni, assembly GCA_013398955.1. Taxonomy (NCBI): domain Eukaryota; kingdom Metazoa; phylum Chordata; class Aves; order Passeriformes; family Callaeidae; genus Callaeas; species Callaeas wilsoni. The sequence continues at coordinate 16,294 of VWPU01009408.1, forward strand.
GAGGCTCATGTTCTTTGCCTCCTGATGTCTCCTGGGTAGGCACAGTAGCTCTTACAGGCTTCCTGCCTCTCTTTTCATTTAGTGGATGGGCAGGATTTTGATCAGATGTGAACAAAGGGACTTTATCCTGGTTAGGCAGGATGCTGAAATTTTTTGAGAGGCCTGCCTTCAGTTTGCGGGAGGACCTTGATGTCATTTGCTCATCCTGCAAATAAGGTGCGGTTCTTGATTTCCAAAGCTCCAGATTGTTAGCTATGTCCTTTCCATACAACATTTCCAGCCTTTTGCTGAGTTCCTTTTGAGTCCTCTGAAGCTCTAAGAGAGTCGGGTCCTCTGCCTGGCTTCTGAGGGACTCCTCTGACCTGGACCGTCGTTGTTTCCCAGACGTTCTCTGTCTGCCTGTTGCCGTACTGGGCCTTTTTGCTAGGACTGCTCTTCCGCTCTCATCCTCTATCCATTCTTTACGCCTGGATTTAGCTGGGACGAACTTGATTTTTTCACTGATGGCATCTTTCATCTTCAAAATGATTTCTTCTGTGTCTGCATTCTCTATCCTCTTGATGGACTGCCTTTGAATGTTATCAGTGAGTGCAGGTGAAGATAGGGACCTCGGCAGAGCATCCTTCCCCATTTCTGATAAACTTGTGTTGTCATCATCCTCCCCCAGTGTGCTCTCTTCTTCATCATCATCATCATCCTCATCCTCATCAGAAGGAAAATCTATTGATTCACAGATTTTTAAATGGTCACCTTCCTGAGTAGAATCAGACTGCAAGGAGTTGTAGGTGCGGATCTTGCTCAAGCTTGCACATTGGGGCATGGTAGAAGTGCCTTCTGCTACCCCATCCTGACAAGAAGTCGCTTCCCTGCTTTGCACGGATGGATGAAATAAGTCTTTAAAATGCTTTTCAAGTGCACAGCTGTGGGAAGCAGCTGTGCCCACTGGCGCTGTCCCACCGTTCACACGCTCCGCTGTTCCGGCATGCTTTCGGGATGGATGTCTGTGTGCACAGGAATCATTTGGTTGTCCTCCATGCTGGCTGAGAGCACTGAACTCTTTGAGGGATTCATTGTCCACACCAATGCCACTGTCCTCAGAACAGAGAGTCCTGTCATCACCGTGGGACTGAGAGGGTCCCACCGTTGAGGCTTCAAGCAGCTTTACCGTCCGTAGCAGGTGCTCATCAAAGCTTTGCTTTGCTTTCAGCTTGCCTTCCAAGTTGCTTGCAGCAGAGTGCAGGTAGCTGCACGTCTCCTGCAGGGCGTTGGAGGTGAGGGAGGCCAGCATCCCGCTCACCAACTGCATTTTGTTGACCGTGTACTGCAGTAGCTGTTGCAAAAGATCAGGGTGCTCCTTGAAATCGTCTTTTTCTGCTGGCCAAGCCAGATTCCCACCTACATCTTTGAGAAGATTTTCCCCATCATTGGCAATTTCTTCCAAGAGCTGGTTGATTTCATCAAAGCGAAGCACAAGGAAGCTAATCATCTGCTGCAGGAAGAGCTGAGTTTGGGTGGCCTGGTTGGCCATGTGCAGAATAGTTTCATACTTGGAGAGGTTGGGATTTAAGTAGGCATATGCACTCTGGTGAGCCTTGACGAGCAGTTCTGGGAAGTCTACCTTCTTCTCCGTCTCGCACGGGGCCAGAACAGACTTTTCTTTACTTTTGTTGGGTTGACCTTGCTTTGCCAGCTTATGGGATTTTTTCTTCTTTCCTTTCTTTGGGATTTGCTTTGTGTTGCTTTCATTCTTGTCATCCCAGATGAAAGCTGATGCTTCTGATTCACAGGAGGTTTGCTTTCTGATCTCTATGGACTCAGTGATGTGCTTTTGAGACTCAATCAGTTCAGACATAATGACTTCAGCATCTGTGGCTGTCCTCTCAATTTTCTTGTCTTCCCTGGAAATCTGGGAATCTGAATGAGCCTTGGAAGATAACTGCAAATCATCATTTTTGTCCTGCTCTGACAGTCTATCCTCCTCTTCTTCCAGGTAGTCCTTCCTCTGTATCCCACATTCATCAATATTGTAGCAAGATGAACTTTTAACCAGCAGAGGGATTCCTTTATCTCTTGAATCAATTGGCAAAACACTCTTGGGTTTATTCAAAGCCTTAAGACCACTCCTTGCAGCAGTACTAGCAGTCTCACTGTGAGAAGGTGTGCAGCCCATCCTTTCTTTGTCGTTATTGTTGATTAAAAATCCAGAAAAACTAGGGAAAACACAAGTAAAAATCAAACTCACTGCGTCATCCTGAGCTGCAGACTGGCCTGTTTCTCAGGAGTTTTCCGTCATGATCCCAGCTTTGTTGTCAGTTTTCATTGCTGTTTGCCTTTATATCCCCTGTACTTATTGCATAGGATCTGCTCTTGAAGGTGTGCCCTGTTCCATTGTACGTTCCCACTTGGGTTTTCTTCTCCAATTCAAAAAAAGGAGTGTGAGAGCTTGGCTGGATTTACAGCTAATGGATTGAGAGTACTTGCACCTCCCTACTACCCTGACAGATGTCCTCTGCAAATAAGATTTTAAGCTCATTAGGGTAAGCAGGCTCCAGCCAGTCAGCACCACTGTTGTATTTATAAAGGCAGATTTTTTTTCTACGCTGTATCGGGGGGCAGAAGGACTTGGTACCTGTCCCTCCTTTTCCCCCTTGTTGCAAAAACGTAACATACAATTGAATGCAGAGATCCAAAGGAAGAGGCTGTGTTTTGAAGCCTTTTTGAAGGGAAACTATTTGAACATGCTCATGTAAATGTCACTAGATACTCCTTAAATAAGAGAAAGGTGACCTTGACCATGGAGGTACCTGCTGGGCAGTAAAAGACGGGAAATCAAATGGGTCAGAAATGCCTGTTAAGACTTCTGCCTTGAGAGTCTTCAAAATTTTCCCCTACTTGCAAGTGACAAGCTGTTTACTTTTTCCTTTTAAGATTTCCAAACAAGATTTTGGGGTTTTTTTCCTTCCTCTCAGGTGATCATTCCTGAAAATTATTTTTTTCCCTTCTAGATAGCTTCCCAACCTGAAAATCCTAACTGCACAACAACCGTATTTGAATTAGGTAATTTGGTAAAATAAGTTTTGCATATTTTGTTAAGACAGCATCTGAATCTAGTGGATCCAAACTGTTTGTTTTCAAATTAAAATAAAAATTAAATTAAAGTTCCTTTTTTTCTTTCATTTAAGTGTCTTGGGATAAAATTTGAACTCACAAAAGTGACTTGCTTACCTTTATTTCTTTTTCATATGCCAGGGCTTAGTTCTTTTAAATGCAAGGCTTTATGGGCTAAAACTCTAAGAAATAAAAAAAGGAATAAATACAAAATATAGACCCATATCTGAAAAATAAAAGGGAAGGGAAGGGAAGGGACGGGAAGGGAAGGGAAGAGAAGGGGAGGGAAGGGAAGGGAAGGGACGGGAAGGGAAGGGAAGAGAAGGGGAGGGAAGGGAAGGGAAGGGACGGGAAGGGAAGGGAAGAGAAGGGGAGGGAAGGGAAGGGAAGGGACGGGAAGGGAAGGGAAGAGAAGGGGAGGGAAGGGAAGGGAAAAGGAAGGGAGGAGGAAATAGAAACCTTTTATTTGAATCACTTCTAAGGTCAGGATGGTATAATACTACTCCAAAAGAGAAACTAGGGAAGCCAAAGTCGGAACTGGATGAGGCAGAAGATCCTTGTCTTTTCCAAGTATTTATTTGTGAAGGGTGGCATGTGGATGAGGATCATAACAGCAACCACCCCCAACTTCCCTCTTCACTTCTCAGACTGGCCTAAATGGATTTGTTTTTAATTTCCAGACACAGGTCTTCTACTGAAGGTGGCCCTTCCTCAGTGTGGCAGGGGTTACAGACAACAGTGGCCAACTCTAACACTGACTAGAAGTTTACAGCTTCTCTCTAGCAATTTCCACCTGCGTGGTCATGGGTACCTTGCCCAATTCCCAAAAATCTTTACATGCTGCCAAGCCTATGAAACACTCTCAGATTTTAAGCAACTGCTTTCATGATTCATTCCTCGAGGCTGGACTGCAATCTGCATGGGAAGTTGTTATTCTCTGTAGCCCTATTGTTCAAATCTCTATATCTTTTCAGCACAGGCAGCAAATATTACCTTGTTTTACAGGGAAGAAGGCACTACAGTGATTCCCAGCAAGATTTTTAAAACTCTGTGTGCTTTTTCCAAAGTAGTTTTTCAGGAACACATACATTGCACTTAATATACATGATGACATAGTCATTTCCCACAAGGCTTTTCTGGGAAGCAGCAGGTAATTACCTCCTGACTGCTTCCTGCCAGTCATTTAGCTCAGGCTCCGGCTGCTTCTGTGTCTCACCACAAAGTGTTTTCTACAGAACCGTCCCAACACTTTCTGCATTCCCCTTTGGGCATGTATGTGATGTGTTCAAAGTGGAGAAGTGGAGCTGCTTCATCCCGATGATGCTAATGGTCAGGATGCTGTAGCCCTCCACAGTTAGTCTAGGAAAATGCAGGAATGCCCCTCTTCTGCTTTCAGTGTGACTTGAGACACATCTCTATGGAGCTGCTTAATATTTGTGCTATGAAAGCTCTGATCTCTTTTTTCCAAAAAGCAGCTCCAACAGCTCCATTGTTTGCACTGGGAATTTTGATAATTAACTCCTTGTGAGTTGGTGGTTGTATTTAGGAATTTCTTTTTCTTCCCTTTGCATTTGATCAGTCTCGTTACTTTTGTTTGGATTTTTTTTCTAGTTATTTTCACACCATGCATTAACATCTTAGAGGAAGTAAATGTGTGGTTAAAAAAATGCAAAATCCTGGTTTACGATTATGAATTATGCAGTCATTTATTATTTTAAATATTAATAGTAAACCAATACTCATTTTATTATTTATTTATTACTAAATCAAGATCCAGGCTCATAGAAAATGTGTTTTAACAAGGAATCTGTTTTATCCTAACTTTCACTGCTGTCTGCGTGTATTTGCAATATGACTATTTAATGTTGTATCAGATTTATTAGCTTCTGTGAGACGGCAGGATCTCTGATGTGCCTGTTTTCAAAGACTTATGTAGCTGCATTTTGCCCATCAATACTCTTATTACCAAGTAGTTATATATTGCTTTGCCCTTCTGAGGCACTTCAGAAAAACACCAGTGCTTTACTTCATGCAAAATTATAAGGAAAATACTTTATCTCATGATCACACAGCAAAAGAGAGGATAAAACAGGTAATGCACATAAATGATTATACCAAGTCTTAAAATTCTAAGGGTTGTATTTGTGGATAAAAGCTTGCTGAGGAATTATGGAGAACTTGAGCGATAACAACAATTTTAAAGAGCTATTTTACTCTGAAAGAAATGTGCCTTTTCTTCTTTTGTGTGAGCAAATTGAATATAACCAAGGAGATGTTCATATTGTTGGCCTAGATAGCACTAAGTAAATAAGAAATAGTTGCTTTTTCTTTCAGCTTGTCCTGCAGAGCTGACACTAGTTTGGGATATGGAGTAGGTCCTCTCCTTTCTGTAATCACTAGCAGAGATGCATATTAAGCTTCAATTTGTTTCCCCCGTGGAAACCTGTTGACAATGGTAGGGAATAGGAGTATCATGGCTTGAAGGAAATGTAGTTGCAAAGAATTAAATGGAACCAATGAGTCTATACAGAGCCTTTATTAGTGGTGATGATCCAAGTGAAAGATGTCTTGATTCTGGGCCAGTGATAAACTTCTCAGAGCTGGCTGTCTTCTCTCTTTTTTAAAATTTTATTTCTAAGTAAAGTGGTTCAGTCTGGTTGCATGAGGCAATAAATATGACCCCAATGCTTTCAAAAACCTGTTTTGCAAAAACATCTGTCTTTTTTAAACAGCAGAAGGACAAAGAAAAAAAAAGTTGTTGAAAACAGCTAGGAAACTGGTTTCCCTCTGCAGCAAAAATACTTTATAAAGGAATTAACGGAGGAAGAGATATAAGTAGAAAACTAAAGAGAGTGATTTTGGGGGGTTTGCCTCCACAGGACTGTTGGTACACTCAGGTGACCCAAAGGAGTCAAGAAAAATTGTATGACTAGTGTCAGCAGTAGTTTTGTGAGATATATTTATTTATATTTGTTTGTATTTGTCTGTCATTTTTGGAATGTGTGTTCTGGTCAGTTAGTCACAGTTTCTCTTTGCTAAGCATTCCATGGGTATTTAGGCGCTTGCTATCTGTCCCAACCAATACATTCACTGCTCGTTTCAGTGGGAAGACAGTGACTGCCAAAAGACAAGAGTTAGGACAGAGAACCATGCGAAACAGCGTGAAGTTTTAAGCACAGATTTCCAGAGTTATGTAAATCTAGAAAATTGAAAGGAGAGGGTTCCACTGGCCTTGGCCACAGTTACATTAGTTCACACGAGTGAAAGCAGGTTTGTGGCTGTGGAGCAATTTCAAGGCAAGCGAGTTCCTTCCAGGTGAGGGACTGGCAATTGAACTGGCAGGCAGGGGCTTTGGCAGTTTCTTATGGAAGGTGGTAGTATTGATTTGGGATCTAGAAGTGAGGTCCAGTAATTTGTATTCCTGAAAAATATCCCAAGATGCTACAGACAAGAATGCAGCTATTTAGCTGTATGCCTTTTCCAGTTCCCAAGGGGTTCCCTTACCTAAAGCATGTCAGGCTTTCCCTGAAAACTGAGATAAACACAGGATTCCTCCTGGCTTTCTCTTAGAGAGTGTGGTCTCTAACCACACTGTGTGTGCACACTCACTACCAGAACCTCCCTCCTGCCCTAAGCCTTGCTCTGGAGTGGCTCTACTTGAAGATGCAATGTTTTCCTAAGCCATTTTAATGATTGCTTTCCTCTCATACATAAATCTGGGGAGATGAGGGAACTGGTTAGTAATGCTCTATTTTTTACTCAAACAAGAAACAAGAAATGAAATAATATTTCAGTTGAAACAGGCTTGTTGCTCACAAGCAAGAAGATTGCTTCCCCATCTTCCTCCTGAGGAGGTCAGAGCTGGTGCAGCCCATTGTTTTGAGTTCTCCAGGTGTTCAGCAGCTTTGCTGCCCATGGCAGCACTAAATGAGTCAGACAGGATAGGCTGAGCAGACGTTTTATTTTCACTCACTTCTTGGCTCATAGGAGTGGCTGAAAAAGATAATGTGTTAAGGTGCAGAAAGTGCTTTAAATATATATTCTTTTAAAATTTCCATTGCAGGGCCAAGAGGTGGAAGTCCAGACAGGCAGGGATTTTGTCAGGCAGTGACATCCAGTCTCCTCTGCAGTAGTAGTACTAAGTCACAGGACTCACTCTGACCTAAGATGTTTGGGGTTCTGCCATTGCTTCCCTGATCAGAAGGATGTTCTAGAATCTGAGATGATTTGTTAGGTCCCTGCTTTCATTTTCTAGCATAAAAACATTCACACAGTTTTGTCCTCATATTCAACACCACCTTTGAGTTCACAGCCCATTTTCTGTGGTTTATGGCAGATGGCAACTATATCCTCTGTCTCAGCTTTCATTCTGCTGCATTAAACAAGCCGTGCTCTGGTAACCTCCCAAAATAGACTGTTCTTTTCCTTGGCTGTGCTAACAAACCCTCTCTGAACACACCAGCTTAGCTGCTGCTCACACCCACGTGCGATTCCTCAAGGAGATGGCCGGACCTGCTGGCATGAACACCTCACTTCCCTGCCACAAGCCTCCAGTTACACATCCTAAGATAAGTGTTCGATTTTTGCGCCCTTACTTCATATTGGTAATGAATCTGCAACTCTTGACCTTTCCAGCACTTCACTTGAGATAATTTCCACCTGCCATTCCTATCATTTGTCCTGCCCCCAGCCCTTTTAATATCACCACTGGAAAAACAACACCGAAAACCTGATTGTAAACATCAGTCATGTTTATTTAATAGTGACCCACATAGAGCATAAAAATATAGCAGGACTTGGCTAAAGTTTTATGCAGGTCAAATTCCCCTCAGGCAGCCTGGGCTCAAGTACGAAGGCGGGTTTACCACCGCAGGCGTTTCCCGGAGAGTGCCAATCTTTGGATTTTTAGATCCTCATTAGATTTTACAGCATGGGATGAGCACCCTTTGAAAACCCTTCCTGGGAGCTGCTCCTTTCGCTCCTCCACCTGCCTACCGAGATGACTGGGGAGTCCCCACACCTGAGCCGAGCGCTGAAACGTGCCAGGGGTGCCGCCAGCCTGGCAGACCCCGAGCGCGGGAAGCGCTGTGCCACCGCCTGCCCTCGCTGCCCGCCGGCTCCCGCCGGCCCCGTCCCTGCGTCCCGCAGGTGCACCCGCGTTCCCGCCCCGCGTTCC
>VWPU01009410.1:0-40907 GCA_013398955.1 Callaeas wilsoni
CGTGGGCAGAGGGATCAGAGGGGGTTTTGCTCTCATGTGTGTTCAAGGCTAGATTGGATATGGCCTTGAGCAACCTGGTCTACTGGGAGGTGTCCCTGTTCATGGCAGGGGATGTTGGGACTAGATGATCTTTAAGGTCTCTTCTAACCCTTAACATTATAGGATTGATTTTATGATTCTGTGATTTCAAATTTAGCTAGCTTTTAATTTAGTAGTAGCTAGTAACTATGTATTAAGAAATTACATTAAATACATTTTGTAAATCTCTACATGCTATCTGTTTTACAGGAAATAAAATGTTGATAAAATGCAGTTTTATGATTCTCCAGTAATTACACAGTGGGTTAGTATCATGACAGTAAAAATGCCAAAGTCCTAACTTTACAAGACCTATCTTCTCATCAATGGAAAAATTCTTCCATTGATAAATTCACAGTCCTACATGTACCTTTTTAAAAGTACATAAATGCTATCACTTCTGCTATTCAACAGTAGACTGTAGATTGAAAATTCTGTTGCGCTTACTGTATCTGCCATTCATCTAAAGAAATTCAGGTTTTTCAGGTAAAATCAGAAATATGTGCAGGACTAAAAGGGACTATTACTGGAACTGTCAGTTGCAAGTATCAGGCAGGATTGAATAAAATTTATTTTGTATCTGAAATGAAAATACTTTCTTGGCAGAAGGCTTACGCTATTCAGCATCTTACCGCATTGCTAAATCCTTCCCTCTAAAGTGCACCACAAACTTTAAAATCTGTTAAACTGCAACACCATGATGTGTGGCTGAGACAGATAATAGCAACCCTGTGGGCGACAGTGAACTGATATTCAATTGACTGCTATCACCCCACGGTGATGATTAACACAGGGGAACCAAACTGAAGTCCCCTCAAAATGTCTTTAGCCACACACAAACAAAATCACATTAAATTGTGCAAAGACCTGGGGCTCTAGAAACTTCTATGAAATGAATTATGAAATAATTCTCTTGATTTTATGCATAGCATAGAGTGACTGTAGATAAAAAACATACATTCTTTCAAGTATTTTGGTTCTAAGCCTGCAAAACAGTGTCTGTTCTCTTTACTGGTGATGTCTCAAGAGCAGTAAAGTTTCTGCTAGTTAGTCCAGGCTCTTCATTAATAAGGAGTTGGCAACTACCACAGAGTAAAGTCCTCTGAATTTAATTGACCTGTTCCAGCTGTTTATTCCCAGTATATTAAATCACTTCTATACAACTACAGTTGTATTTAATTTTTGTACATTTTGTATTTAATTTTAAACTCTATGTGAGAAGGTACATTTTGAATCAGACTATGGTATTCGTATGGCATAAAGAAGTAAACCTATTTTGCCATGTCTTTCGAGAATGTTACCTTTCTGGGTGCAGGTAAGGCAACAAAGTAATAAACCTGTGGTAAGGAATGAGTGCACAGATTGTCTAAGAGTTAACAATATCCTCTTTTTCTTGTAATATAAAAATCGTAACTTGGTGAGGTACGTGTCAGCAACCTGCTTTATGAAACATTAATATCCCTCAAATGGAATGGTCAGAACAGGCTGCTTGTTTAATCTTGCTTAGATTTTCAGTCTTGCCACTGACTTGATCAACAAAGGATAAACTCTCACTGTCCTAATTTCTTAGTTTTTAAGATGGACAATACACTTCCTCAATGTAGCATCTGAAAGACTGAAAAGTTACTGGAAAGGCTGTTTAGATCATTGAAGAAGCCTCCAGTATCAAACTAATGGCCCAAAAAGAATTTTTCGTTTCACAGAGCAGCGTTCTCTACACTGAAAGCTTTGTTGCATTTCCCTGTCAATGGGTCTTCATTGCTGATCTGAGAAACCAGTGGATGAGATGGCAGTTTAGACTGTACGTGTATTTGATCATCTGTCTCTTTGGAGAGACAGCTAACAAGAATTGGATTTGACACAGTTCTATCAAGACTGCAGCTTCTGTCAAGTGGACACTTGTCTGTTAGAAACTGTAATATGACTGCAAAACGATGTACACACTGACTGTTGATCATTCAGTTCAATAGTTACATCCTCCCACCAAATTAACAGTAATTAGAACAAGCAGCTTTTGAAATTTGTCTGCTCCCCACTTCCATTTTGTTACTAGGTTTTTCTATATCTCATGAGGAATTTGCTTCAATTCAATGTCAGTAAAATCAGAACTTTTTGTCAAATTTGTTTTTCTCTTTTTAAGGCTGCATTAGAAGTTTGGGATTGTACCACAGTAGTATATTACCTGATCCCTGTTTAACTTTACTAACAATCAGTGAAAAGTGATTAATGCATTCAGGAAAGGTTCAGTCAAGATGACTGGATTTTATTTTGTCTGAACTTTGAACATTCTTAAGAGCACTGAAAGCATTCTCCTTTACAAGGCAGCAATAGAAATTATATAATAGGAAAGATGACGTGCTTTAGGGTATATTCGAACCTGCTTTATTTCCCCCCATTATTTTTTTTCTTCCCTTAGGCAAAAATGTCTACTTGTGATACAAAACGTAATCTTTACAGATTTCAGTACACCAAATGAAGGAAGAATTAGATTAATTAAATGTAAGTTAGTAGTGTGGTATTTGTAGTTGCAATCTCCTGGAATCTTTTCCTTATTGCTTGTATTTATAAATAGATCAGCTTTGCTTAATTAACATGATATTCCCATAAAGCAAAATAGAATAGAGACTTTACTCAGCCATGAATGCAGTTCATAAAGAAAGGTATTAATTAATGAGATGAAGAATATTACTAGTTCTTGAAGAAAGCAAGGTGATTTACTAGATTACTCTTTGTATTAATATCCATTAGACAGACTAGATGCCTTCATACTAACTACAGATTAAGTATCCTTGTATTGTCTTTGCATTTGCAGACCAGGCTTTTGTGAGTGTGAGGGAACACGTGAGATTTTGCAATCAGTCATGTACGTGGCTAACTAGATGCAAAGAACAAGCACCCCGTAAGGTCTGCCTGCCAGTGGAGGTATCCAGATCAGAACTCGGACTCCATACAAGAAGTACAAGGAATGTTCACGCATGTATACATTTATACCTACTCACAGATACATGCCTGCCATCTCCAATGGTTTCTTGCCATCTCTCAATGGTTCTGACTCCACAGTCATTGTTTTACTTTTCTTAAAATAACGATGCTTCATGTAAACTGTATGTTTCTACATGCCTGTTACACATAGCAAATACCACAAAACTTTGCCTCACTAACAACTTTTGAAAACCACTTTGAATACTAGATCCTAAGGATTTAATGAGCTTAAAGATTTCTATATAGCATGTGCAATGCTTTGTGCATTACCTAGAAGTAGAACAAAAACAGTCATTTAAATTTCAAACTTAAGAGACAAGTCATCAACTTTGGAAACTTTTTTTCCTTTTTAATTTTTCTGTTATGGCCATACCCACATCCAAAATGTGACAGGCAGAGTTCATTAATAATTCCAGATATTTTACAATACATTTCTGAATAAAAGCTGACTATGATTAGGACACCCTCTATATTTCAAATCCTTTTAGGATGTGAATACCAGGAAATAATTTTTCAAGTGGCATAGGGAAGTGGGTTTGGTTTTTTTTCTCTTCTTTCCAAATTGTCACTGACAAAATAGTGAAAAATGAAACAATTTCTTTTAAAGTTTATTTTATGCAAGCCAGAGTACTACGCATCTTTATTTTCTTTACAGAAAATGCAGCACATCCATGACCAGTCATCACTCAGAAAAATACTTTACTGATCCCCTTCATTGTGAAGGTGATAAATACAGTGGCAATTCAGCTCCACACAGAACAAATGTGCATAAACCTGTGATCTTGTTGATCTGTGCTCCTTCAAAAGTCTGGTTTGAATTTGCAGACAGGGATCTCTGGGTGAGAAAAAGACTGACAGCACAAGTGGCACACTGAAGTTGATAGTTGGTGAACAGGTAAACTATTCTCTAGGAAGTAGTGGCTGAAGATTTAGAAGAGATGAAGCAGTTACTGAGCAATCTAGGGTATGGTATTCTTCTCTAACCTGGCCAGTTCGGACAGATTACATCAACTCTTTCATGACCCAGTACTGGCTTCAAATATTGTCTCCATGTAACTATAAGGGAGGTAGACACATATCTCTGTGGAAAATCAGTTTCTGCTGAAGTCTGTTTAAATCCTGGCTGAAAGCAAATACATGAACAAGTCTTAATTAAGAAGTCTGAACCGTCCCATGGAACAGCACAATGCATTTAAGACAGGAAATTTGAAACCCAGCTGATATTTACTCAAAAGCATAAGATAAGGAAGTAGGAACTAATTCAGGGAAATCCTGTGACCTCTATTATGCAGGAGGCCAGACTAAATAGTCTTACTAGCCCCTTATGGCTTTAAAACCTATGGACTCAGGAGAACTGAGTCTCTGGATCTGCAACTGATTCATTGTACAACTGTATACTGCCTTTTCTATTTCTCCATATGAGAACATGTATTATTCCTCATTCTATTTTACAAAGATGCTGTTAATCAATGCTGGTATATTGTTCTAAACAGGTGAAAGATTTTTAAATAAATAGTAACAATAGTGCATTACCAAAAGACGTTTCAAGAACATAAGTCAGTACGATAAAATTTTATTTTCATTCACAGCTGCTTAATAAAAGTAACCAAGTAGGCAGTATCTCTCTTTAAAGAGAAAACAAATGAGATGAAGGCCACCTGCCAAATTCATCCTTGAATTTCCTGTGGCTTATCCATATAGTAAATATCACAACATTTACATTAAAAAATCCTGTTTTATTAAAAATAAAATCTCATGGAATTTCTATTTAAAAAGGATTGTTAAGCATAATGGCCCTTTCAGAGTAATTCTCGTAATTGTGGAATACCTTACTTTTCAAAAAACTGCTCTGCGTGTGATTAAATACTCCTAACAAGAACAAAGTCCAGAGAAAAAAACACACCATCTGTAGTAAATGCCAGTATATTCAAATTATTAATTTCCCTAGCTTTGTCTGTTTTAAGTCACAAATTGACCAAAAGAAATATTAAATGACAGGGTCACTGAACTAGTGCAATATTATGGTCATTAATTCAGGTTCCATCACAAATTTTAAGCATTCCATAGATAATAATGAATGAAGGCCCATATGTGAATACTTGTAAAAGACCTGAGGGAGTAAAGAAACATGTAATTTTTATTAGCAGCAATAATGTGACATAAGCTACAGGAAAAAAAAAAAGAAATTTAACCTTGAACTTTTCCAATTTTTACTGACTGTATCTTTTCCTACAGTAGGAAACTGGTAATAGGGAAACTCAATGGGAAGGCCTCCAACTACTAGTTAGCCCTGAAACAGTAACAGCTCAAATAATTTTACCAGAGTCTCACCAACAGATTACGTATGTGTAAATTCTCAATGGAAGTATAGGTAAGATGATAAATTTCCAAGACAGTGGAAGTACAGGTAAGATGGCCTCCAGCACCAAGAACATTCAGGACTAGCAGTTCCTCTGACCAGCTGATCCACAGCTGAACAGAAAGAAGCTTTTACATATCCCCTAGTCCTCACAGGAGCTACTGTGTTAATAGAACCTGTCTGCCTCCATGCCATCATAATCAGGAACAGAAAACACTGATTTATAAACTGAAAAAAACACCATAAAAATCATAGTGCAAAATCTAAGAACTGAGGATGGCAATGCTACAGAACCACTCAATTAATTTTGAACACTCAGAATTCTACATGAGAAAACTACTTAGAAAACTGAAAACACTACTTCAACCTCTGGTAAAGGAAGGCTGTGATGAATACCTGTCCCTGACTTAACAGTTCCAGGTTTTTACTTTAGTAAGTAAACAGACCAGAAAAGTATTATCAGAGATTTATGAAATTCCACATTTTTTAGCCTTCTCCTCTAATAAGCTGTTTCATTATATTTTTCCACTTACGGCTCTAAGTTCCTAAGTTTTCTTGTTTCCAAAAAGAAGTTTCACAGTGTAAAACAATTCTCCCCCATCGATAATATTATTTAAGTCATTATTTCCTCAGTGGAAATCCACTGACAAAGGAGGATAAATTTTTCTCCGTGTACATTACAATAGAGGTGCATACTGTTATTCAGGTAGGCTTGTTAAAACTCCTACCATTAGTACCAGTGTCACGGATCCTAACAAGACATATATTTTGTTATAGTGAAAGACAGTGTTCTGCAAGTGGATTGGAGTAACAAACAAATAAAAAGCGCCTATAGCGAGAAGTATGGTATAAATATTTCAGCACTAGAGCTAAATATAGATTAAAGGATCTAATCAGTGTAAGATTCTTTTAACAAAAAAGCTTTCAACAGGAAAAAATGCAGCAGTAAAACACACAGACCTTATTGCTGTAGTACACTGCAAAGTCTAAGTTATGACAATAAATATATTAGGGGGAGGTAGATTGTATTAATAATAGCAACAAAATCCTTTTTTTTTTTGCCAATAATAATCCTAAAGTAAAGCTCTTAAGTTTACTTCATAGCTGTTGTTGTTTTCCAAATCTCTTTTCATCATTTATACTCTGATGCAGTTTTTTTCTTCCCTTTTAACTCAGTGCTGTGATGGAATCAATACAAAACTGCTCTTAACATATCTGTCTCTGACTTGTGTTTGTTTTAAGCTATATCATTCATAATGGTGATCGATGGGTAATGCTATTCCTCTTTCTCCACAAAAAGCATGGAGCATAAAAAGTGCATATATTTTATGCCCAAGGTCAGGATAAAATTAATGGATAAGAGCTAAATAAAATGGAGTTCAAGCTGAATGGGCTGAGTGCTCTCTACAGGGTACAGCCAAGGCAGGCAGTACAAAGCCCATTATACTCAAATGTTCTTGAAGCATTTCAGAAGTGAAATTGTTTCCACAGGCTAATGCATAAAAGTATGAAGCTTTAACTTTTCTGTTTCCCAGATAGCCTACAGATATTGGGCAAGTGTTCCCATTCAGGATTTTATTTAGCATATTCCATTTATCAATCTTTACCTTAAGCCATAAACCCATTTGGTGTTTATGACTAAAGTTGTACAAGCTATGTTTATTTGTCATTAGTGAAATTTACTTCATAGACTTTTCTGTTCATGCTCTCCCAAGATCCCTGTCAAGATAACAAGTGAACAATAGAGCCTTTAAAAAACAACAACCACACATACAGAAAACTCCATGAAATTCCATAAATTAAAGAACGGAATCAGTATGTAAATATGTAAACTATCACTTTCTATCAAATATGGTTTAGTAATCAAGAAATGATAACATAAACATTTTTTTCGAAAAATATAAATTAAAACTTGACTTCAATTCAACCAGAAGACCACAGGAATGGTAGAAGGAATGACAAAAATAAAACTCTGTTAGAACATTAGCTACTCTACTATTACGGACTTAGCTACTTAATATTTTCTTTTTTTACCCTGGTTATTCTAACATAACCCTCCCTTATGTCAAGAAATTTGCTCCAGTATTAGAAGAGTAAATTTCAAACAGGGTACACATTTCACGTGAAGGAAGTATGTGGGAAGCGGCTGAATAGAGACATATGACACAGGTTCTGCAAAATACAGTGTAGCTATTTTAAGAAATAACGTAGTCATGCCATGTGCATTTATTAAAAATACTGTCCTGGGGTTTTATCTGAACATGTTTCAGTGTTCATGCCCTTCTTATAATCTAAAGTTAAGAGAAAATGAAACCAAGAGCAGCTGAGCATAGATTTACAATGACAACATCACTACTGACCATATCATCGTTTTCATCGGTTAATAATTTCCTGGAAAAAGATCAAGGTAAAAATGCAACACTGAGTATCAGATTACATAACAGAGAAATTCAGAAAGAAGTTGAATTAGAACATGGCACTATTTTCCCACAGCCTGTGCTCTTAATCCTTGCTGCTCATACTCCACTAAAGCAATTTAGCTTTTAGTGCAAAGACAGGAATATGAGGCTGCCAATTACCTACATAACTAACAGTATGCCTTGTTATTTACATCCAATAAAATCCCACACTGTATTGCTGACGCAAAATTAAGAGGGAAAAACCTGTAAACAGTCCAGTATTGAAAAAGCAGGCTAAGATAGCCTTCCCTATTTAAAAAGAAAAAAAAAAAAAAAAAACGGGCGGGAGGGAGGAACCTAAGCAACATCTGTGTGCTGCTTTTCGCTAGGATAGACTTAAATTTCTTCACAGCGGCTAGAATGGGGATGTTTTTTGGATTTGTGCTGAAAATAGAGTTGATAATACAGAGATATTTTTGTTATTACCGAGCAGTGCTTGCACAGTATCAACGCCTGCTTCCTGTACAGCTCCACTAGGGAGGAGACTGGGCGTGCACAAGAAGCAGGGAGGAGACACAGCCAGGACAGCTGACTCCAACTGACCACAGGGATGTTCCAGACCATATGGCATCATGCTCAGTATATAGAGCTGGTGGGAGACAAAGGAAGAGGGATGACCTTGGGAGTAATTGTGTTTGTCTTCCTAAGGCACCATTACACATGACAGAGTCCTGCTTTTTTGAGGATGGCTGAACACCTGCCTGCTCACTAGAAGGGAGGGATTAATGCCTAGATTTGCTTTGTTTATGTGCATGGCTTTTGCTTTTCCTATTAAACTGTCTTTGTCACAATACCTAAGTTGTCCCAATTTTACTCTTCCAATTCTCTCACCCATCCCACTAGTGGGGGAATAAGCGAGCAGCTGTGTGGGGCTTAGATGCTGGCTGGGGTCAACTCATGACACCAAAACCCCCAAAATGCGAACAAATAAAGAGGCAAATTCAGTAACTGCAGAGATCACACTATGAGACATGCATGTCAAGTGCTCAGTATTATGACACTTCACCCAAATATTTTAGCAGGATATAACTCCATAACATTAACATGCCTTCACTGCTGTTCTATGAGGCTGCCCACCTCAAACACACATTATAATACATTTATATACTTGATGGTGGGCTGCTGGATATCCAAATCCCTTTATTGTATCTAGATATAGATGTTTTTTTCCTGACAAAGTACAGGCTCAAGTTTATCAGATTCAGATATATATTTATGAACAAGGTTTTATTTTATGTTAAAATGTATTTACGTGCCATTTTTTATCAGTTTTTGTCTGTGTGTTGACTACTTGCTAAGGTAAACTGCAGGGCAAAATAAAACATTAATGATGCAGCTGAACTTTAGTATTGGAATTCTGGATTATTTCTGAATCTCTTAAGAAATCAGAAGGTCAGAATGGGATGATACACTCATGCTTCTTGCTGATCTGAATTGATCTAAGAGTGCATTTAAGTAATCTGTTTTACTGTTTATAAATAAAACATTTTCAGCAGGTCTCTAAATAATGAAAACCAACTCGATTGACATATATCTTCAAGACTATAATCAGCTGTGCCTGCTTTGTGTTACAAGGCCATTATTTTGCTGCATTTTATTTATGCCAAGCATTTAATGGTAATTGTTTATTACTGTGATTAAATTCCAATGAGCAAAATCAAAATATTGTGTTAGTTGACTTCGGTATTTGCATTACTCAAAATAATTTTAAACATTCTAATTCTTTAATGTCTAAGTATGCTTTCCCTGATAAATATTGCAACAACAGTGCTAAGGTGTTCTTCGTAGTGTTATAGAACCATGCTGTGCTCTTCAATGCATGATGATGACCTTCTCATACAAGACCCTTAGGGCAAATTTAATTTTCCCGGAACAAGAAGCTTTCACCAAATCTTGTGGATTTCACTCACTGCAACTAGAATCCAGGAAAACTATTCTGGATTCAGTTTTTCATGTGCCAATTCATTTTCACCAGAGGGGTATTCAACATCCAAGGCCAGACTATAAAACAGTCAAAAGGCAACCATTTCTAGAAGACACAATGATAGTAAAGAGCTCACACAAAAAACTAGAAATCATGTGAATTCCACACTATGGTGCAGGCAAGAAAGGCATGCCACTCTGGAGGACCTTGACAATTATCTTGAGTGCTGTTCCTTCAACTGACAAATTATGATGAAATAAATGTGTTCAAAATGCTTTCTCAAAAGTAATTTAAGATGACAGAATTTAAATGCATACCAAGTGAGACAATATATACTAATTTCATAAAACAATGCCATTAACAGAAGCTGTATAATTCTTTACATTTCCAAGAAATTTGTTTAGATAATGAGCATTATATTCTATTTTCTTGTTCATTTAATTAACAATAAGTAACGGTATTGCCTTTGCATGAGAACTTTGTAACTACACATTTTTCTGCTTCTAGCAAACTCAGTTATCTTTTCCACTCCAGGCTTTTATTGACAGCACCTCTCAACATGTACTGAAGCTAAATAATTCCACAGATCTTTCTGCACCAATTTCACTTCAGCAGTTCTCTGCTGTAGTAAATGTAAATGAGGGAGGCACTCTGGAAGTGGGGATACTGTTTATACAGTGTTTCACATGCAAAAAGTGTCTTATTCAAATAAATAGATTTGTATACATTTAGCAAGCTCTCCAGTCACAATTTAAGTCTCTTGTCTGAATGAATGAATGATTATTAAAGTAAAAGTAAGATGTAAATGATTTCACAATATTTTTAAGTTCTTTTCCATTATCTTAGAATCACAGAATGTTAAGGGTATGGAATGGATTGTAAAGATCATCTCATCCCCATCCCTGTCATGAGAAGGGACACGGGACGCATCCCACTAGACCAAGTTGCTCAAAGTACCACCAACCTAGGTTCGAACACTGCCGGGGTTGAGGAATCCATGACCTCCAGAGCACCCTGTTTCAATGCCTCACGAGACTCACAGTAAAGAATTTCTTCCTAATATCGTATCTAAATTTCCTCTCTTTCCATTTGAAGCCATTCCCACTTGTCCTATCACTGCAGTTCCTGACGAAAAGTCCCTCTCCCCCTTCCCTGCAGGCTCCCTTCAGATACTGGAAGGTTGCTGTGAGGTCTCCCTGCAACCTTCTTTTCTCCAGGCAGAACAGACCCAACTTCCTCAGCCTGTCTTCATGGCAGAGGTGCTCCAGTCCTTTTATCAACCTCATGCCCTCCTATGGACTTTTTCCAAGAGTTTCATGTCCTTTTTATGTTGGGAACCCCAGAGCTGGATGCAGCTCTCCAGGTGGGCTCTCACCAGAGCAGAGCAGGGGGCAGAATCCCCTCTCTGGCCCTGCTGCCCACGCTGCTTTGGATGCAGCCCAGGACACGTTTGGCTTTCTGGGCTGTGAGCACACACTGCTGGCTTACTATTCATGAACCACCTGAACTACTTTTGCATCAGGTGACAAACACAGAAACATCTCAGACCTTGACTCACACAAGATGTCATTTCAGTACTGTAGGTTTGGATTAGGCACTTTTCATGTATGCTAGAAAGAAGAGCTTTCTCTCCTTTGGAGCTATAGTACACATGACCTATGGTTTGTTCATCAAAAGGCCATTATAATTGACTCTTAATATACCAAACTCTTTCATGCAGGCGGAGCCACTTACACGCAGATTAATTTCTGTTTTCAAAACTCATACTCTGGTTTTTAAACACCCAAGATTATTTTTTCCTATGTAAAGAAGACAGAGTGACAGAGAAGTAACTACACACAAGTAGAAATATTCTGACTAGCATCACTTTGACAAAATTGCTTCCAAAGATGCTACAGAAGGTCTTTACAGGGGGGTGTGTAACCAATTTAAGGAAATAACTGTGTTCATATGGCAAACAGAGCAACTGCACAGTTACTGAGGTGTTGCCTGTGTCAGTCACACTGCTAGAGGTTAACTCCTCATAATAAACAAGAGGGATAATAAACATTATCAACCTCCTACTCAAACACAACCATCTTTCTTCTCTGCACTACAATGTCAGAACAAGGTGAAGACCCTGACTACTCATCATCTTTTACCTTTCCTTAGTGATTTTATTTCTGTAGGTGTGTTCTTACTATTGGATGTGGCCTGAGGTGCTGAAAGCCTGTTTTGTCCTCAGAGAGAGAAGCAACAAATGACTGACTATTGATCTGGAAACTGGTTTGCTAAAGTAAATGGGAATAGGTAGTCAACCATGGCTTTAACATGCACAAAAAAAGCTTCAACTCATACACCTTTAAAGAAATATCAAGTAATTACAATAGTATAAATCCTATCAATAAACTATCAATTAAAACAAGGCAAACTCAATTTTTCATTGTCGTTGAACACTGAAGTGAATGCAAGAATACCAGCATAAATTACTCATAAATGTAAATCCTGTAAATTTATTTCTGAGCTCTGTTTCCTACAATAAATCTGTTGTTTTTGATGTAGGAAACCATAATAAAATAACAGATGACCAACCCAGAAACCTCATACACATGAAAACACTAAAGGAGAAGGTAGGCATGTATTTCCTTAATGGTGTATACAACCACCACAATCTAAGACCAATTTAAGAAATTTAATTCCCACTGAAAGGTTGTAACACTTCAAAGAGACCAACCTCCCTTTTCACAGGTGTCAAAGCTTTCAGAATTCTAGAACATAACATTTTAATTTAAATGCATTTAAACACATGGGAGATAGATAGACAGACAGACAGACAGACAGACATAGACTGAAAGAGGTCTGAAGTGAACATAAAGTTGCCTCACTGTGGGAACTTAATTACTATGCTGAAAAAAAGTGGATGAATTTCAGCAAAGTCAGCAAGGCTAGTCCCAGTCATTTAATACTCTAAATTAATTTACTCTCTGGTAACCTAATGTCTTTTATTCATCTGGAGAGTTGCATGAGCCAGTTTTAAGAATCTACTGCTGAATATCAGCTGCTAATGAAGTAGTATCTTTATTCAATTATGAGCAGCTGAGAAAATCTCCTGAAGTGGTTCTATTTCTCTGTATGCTTTTTAACATTTCTCATTAATATATTTGATGAAAAAAATCATTTAAGTATGAATTAGCATCTTGGAAGCAGGCACTGAGAAGACACTCCCAAGACAGATGGTCCAGTGAAGGAGGCAGCAGACAAATCTTTGTTCAGTGCTAGAGAAGTTCTGTGCTTACATCAAGAGGACTCTGTTCACAGCTTTCATATACGCTACAGTAAGGCATATACAGTACCTAAATCTGCCTATAGTGAAAAGTCTGTAAAAACTGTACTACTTTTGAAAAACATCAGATCAAAATTATAGCCTGCTAAATAAGAATCCTTTCAATGATTATGATATTTATTTTCTTCTCCACAATTGCTACAATAAAGATAACCACACACTTGGACATGACTTCTGTTCTCAGTATTTGCCTTACCTGGTGTACTTCAGTTATCTTTGAGAACTTACTCCCAATTTACCACCAAACTCCAACACAAACAAGACTTATGCTATCAAGGATATTTTATGAGACATGCGCTAGCTTACACAACTTATCCTCTCTTGTGGTAGGTTAGCTTTGGCAAACAGCTGAACTCCCACCCAGCTGCTTGCTTCCTCACAGTCCTTCCTTAGCACTTAGGACACGGGGAGAAAATAGGTTGAATGAGCTGGGTCAAGCTGAAGGCAGGCAGATTGCTCAACAGCTTCTCTAGCGGGAAGAACAGGCCTAAGAAAAATTAATGAAATTTTATGCTGATTAAAACAGGTCTGCATAAAAATTAAAACACTATCTTTTCTTCTGTCCCCACAAGCAGCACTGTGGATGTCTGCTCTGCCATGGAGCTCCTCTTCTTCTACCCTAGCTGTTCCCTGTGTTGTTTCCCACTTGGCCTTTGTTCCCTCCTCCTCTGCCTGTCTAGTATTTTTGTTTTTCCTTAAATACGCTTTCACAAGAGGCGCCACCAGCTTCACTGACAGGCTCAGCTGTGTCCTGCGGCAGATCTGCTGCAGAGCTAGGCTGGAACCAGCTGTGTCTGGCACTGGTCTTTTCTTGCCACCCACTGCCAAAACCTCACTGGATACATTCAAAACACTTCTATATTTATACTGTAACTCAGTTTCTAATTTAACATGACTAACCTGAACTACAAAATCCAAAATTTAGCAAATTGTGGAAAATGGTGAAACACAGTTTTATTTTGTCAGCATCTGTGCTGCAGCATGTGACATGGTTTTCATTTTGTTGCAGGTGGTCAAGAAAAATCTTAGCATTCGGCCATCTATCAAACAACATGAATTTAGAAGCATGTGGCTGTCAGTCACACCCTGATACTGTAGATTTTCACACAGTTTAAACAAGAGCTATATTTTGCATCTTTGTAATTTGAAGTATGTGAAATAAATATTCTGGTATGCAAACCATCACATCTACGCACTGCATCTCAAACTTGCATTTTCATAATATAAGTTATACATACACCAACATTGTATATTTCCTTTGTTCCATTAATAAATAATATTTCACTTAATACCTTAAAAATGTTTGTAAGAAACACAAATTATGTTTAAATGAGGGTTCCTTCAAGCTAATCCAAAGGCTGCATATACTGAGAGATGAAAAAAGAAAAACTCCTGAAAAAGAAATTTTGCAAATTTATGATGGTTGTTCCTTTTTTCATTGATGTGTATTTGCAAAGGCAACAAAAATAAAGCCATTATATGATGCATATTAAATTATCGAAAAACTAGCAGTATTTTTAATGAAAAACATTGGCTGGATTATCACAATTTAAAAGATAAGCAAGTAAGCTAGCAATCCAGTATGTAATATTCAGTTACGGCTCATCAATTTGATTAAAAGTAATGTTAAAATGAAAACTACAAAATCTCAATGCCAGTAGAGAAGCTATTTTTTATAAACTTTCTCGAGATAAAGATTTAAAATCTAGTATGAAAGAGACACAGTAATAAGAATTGGAACAATGTTGGTTTAGCATCTGAATCTGCAAAACACATACACATGAATTTTCCTTTAAAAATATAAGTAATCCCATCCCTGTTCAGCTCAGATACATATGTCCATGCTCAGCTGAAGGGGCAAGGGATAAGCAGCCTGAGGCACTTTTTTTCAAAAAGGCTCTGCTTATAAAAATTACGGCACTAGGTATGGTGAGAAAAAGGGGCGAAAATTCAATTTCTCTCCATGTACCACCTCAAGTAGAGTTTTGGCCAAGCACTAGGAAGGAGCAGCTGACTACCACGAAGCACAGGTAGCTGCAAAGCAGCCCGGGGAGGCAGGTGCGGGGCACAGCTGGCCTGTCCTGGCCTCGGCTGACAGCAGCCGCGTGTGTGGCGGCAGCAGCAGCGCGGTCAGAGCGCTGTCCGACCCAGAGGACATGGCCACCGCACCCACCTGTCTGAGGGGCGCATCCGGGACAGCTCACTGGCTGTACTGTGTGTTTTCCTCTTCTTTAATGCGTTCACTTTCCACCTCTGATGGGGACAAACAACCATCATATTATCCGTAATGAGAATGGCTTTAGTGAGGGAAGAAGAGTGACTCTAAGTCTGCTTACATTTTTTTAGTCCACCATTCCTTGTTTACTGTGGCACAGTGGGACATGGACCTGACTTCTTTTTGAGAGTCCTTGGCAAGTACATTACATGCAATCTCGTCTATGCAGAGCACAAAGGGTTTTAAAAAATGGTGAAATATATTCTGTTCAAATGAATCCTTTTGATATTTTCCTAGGTTGCTGTTTTCTACTTCATCAGCAGATTTTCATCCTTTCAGGAGAATGGTCAGGGTCTAACATGACTTTGTGACAGGGAATTTTAGCTATAAATATTTAATAAAAATGACACCTATTAGTAAACACGTCTTTTGTAGTCCTTATACTTATTTATTTCATACAATGCATATGAAATAAATGCATTGATTGAGAGGCAAAATAAAATGGCAATGAGTGAATGCTGTCATTCAGCGATGCTGATATGGTTCTGCTAGTAAAAGTGTTCCAATATGGTTGGCAAGGCTTCAGCACTGAGGCTTGCTCTGCCTAAACATGCCTGCAGATTAATTTTCATGTTTTTAGCTGTAGCAGAAACTTTTCTTCTGACGGGTGGCTATGACTAACTTGGGTCACCTTTACTTACCTTTAGGATGTTACAGCTGCAGTTTTTACAGTCATAGCAAGAGGTTACTTTGCGCAGAATGAGGTATTTATGACCCTAATGCACTGGTATACACAGAGAGAAGGCTTGGTATGACAGCAGAAGCTTTGAGAAGTGGAGACATTGTGCAAATGAGCACCATGGGACTGTCAAAAAAGAGGTCCAGCCTGGCACTAGTTCTCCAGTGCTCCGATGCTCAGTTAAATTGCTGGGCAACAAAGGGAAGAGGGAAATAGCATCTGGCATACACAAAAGACATAGCATATAATAAAATCATATGTAACATCAACCTGCACATTGGTGAAGAAACAGCAAAGTGTAAAACCCTGCTAGCAGACATGAAAATTACTCCAGGTGGATCCTAGAGGGAGGAAGAGAGGTCAACATGAGCACTGCATTTCTCAGACTTGAGGTGATTAGAACTCGCTGTACAGCCTGTACTACCAAACTGAAGACACCAACCCCAAGACCCCACAGGAGCAATGAAAATATAAGCACAACACCAGAAAAGGGGGAAAATACCAGGAAGTGTTTTTGTAAAAGATTTAACTGTATGACTACGTTTAAGAATTTTTGGTATAACAGTGTTTGGGCTTGTGGTTTCTTTATCGTTCTGTCCTTTAATAATCAATTTTTGTCTAATTCAACTTGTTTTAAAATATTTACAATTTAAATTATACAACCAGTAAATTATTGTATTTACATATAATATCCTTTTCACATACAAGACCCTGACCTTTCTCTTGAAAGGACAGATGTACATGGATAAAGCAAAAAACCGTGACCTAGGAAAACATTAGTAGAAGTTGTTCTGAATACATTTGAATAGAACACATTTTGAAGTCTAAAATAATTCTTTGTTGCCTTTGGTGAAAAAAAGCATGTTCAGCAAAAGAACATATACAGTGGCCCAAACACGCTTCTGGATTGCTTCAGGAGAGCTAAGGATCACAATAAGAGATTAATAAATATTCATATGTTTTATCAAATTTAACAGGTGTTTTTTCTATTAAAAATGCAGTGTTAATAATATAGAAATATGAGAGAATAAGTAATGAATTTTCCATGCCATTCATGATCTTCACCCTGATTTTTTTTTTACTTGTAAATAAATTTAGTAATATCTCTAAATATCATGCTCCTTTAATCCAGCCTCTGAACAAATCTTATGATGATGTACTCCCTAGAAACACAGAATTGTAGAATATCCTGACTTAAAGGCACCCACAAGGATCATTGTCTCCAGCTCGTGGTCCTGCACAGGACCACCCCAGGAGTCACACCATGTGCCTGAGAGCACTGTCCAAATACTTCCTGAACTCTGTCAGGCTGGTGCTGTGACCACTGCCCCACTCCAGTGCCCAACCACCCTCCGGTTGAAGAACCTTTTTCTAATACGCAACCTAAACCTCCCCTGACAGAATTTCAGGCCATTTCCTCTGGTCCTGTCACTGTCACCACAGAGAAGAGGTCAGTGCCTGCCCCTCCTCTTCCCCTCACGAGGAAGTTGTAACTGCAATGAGGTCTCCTCTCAGTCTCCTCCAGGATGAACAGACCAAGGGACCCCTGTATACTGTTCAGGTACAACTAAACTTGTATCCTAACATGAGAAGTTGTGTTTTCTCACCGGGGCAGAAAGAGGGGGAAAGTACAGTTTAGAAATTCGACAACCGCCCGCATTTTCCATACCCAGTTGCAAAGCAAATAAAACCAAACTGGGAGAAGTCTATACCATAACACAGTAACTGAACAGCCAACTCAAAACAAGTAAGGAGCTCCTCACAGGTTACAGCTGCTTCTTCAGTCTATAAAAAATACTGAGCAAATTTATTCTGTTTCTAGATGTGCTAAACCTCAGTCTTACCTCAGATGTAACTTGACACTTGTGATGTAACTGTCACATGCCAGAGAATGTCAAAGAATGCATTGTGCAAGTTATCTTCAACTTGAAGCATATGTTTTACTATTAGATTCAGATTTCTTTTTTATTAGGAAAGGATTTAATTTTTAAAATATTAGAAGTATACCAAATAACTACCTCACTTCTCACCAGCAGAGCTGCTCCCAGGATACTATATATTATGGACGAAGCATCTCCAAGACAGGAGAAAAGTGACAGTGGGAAAATACTTTTACATGCTTACAGTAAGCAGCTTTTTAGGAGAAACTTTTTTCATTAGCATGAATGGTATGTATATAGAAAGAAACAGCTATTTAATATTCTGCTTTCCACATGCAAAAGTCCTCAGATGGTTTTTAAATTTAGAGTGTAATTCCATTTGATGCTATAACCCATATGAACACACATCTCTCACCAATATATATGATGTTCCTATGTGTAGAACTCTTTCCATGACTCTCCTTCCCTTCAGGATTCCAACCTATTTGATTTTGCTGGTTCTTTTTCACAGGTAAGTAATGTCATCAAAATGTCCTCTCATCTCCTCTCTTCCTTCTGCTTCTCCAGGGCATGTTTTTTTCTCTCAAAATTTCTAGGTAAGTCTACAGAAATGGTCTAATTTCTCCGTGAAACTTAAATCTGTATTTTAATGATAATTCTTAATATAAAAGAACTACACTGCCACAAAGTACTCAGAATAATGCATGTGTATATTAAACTGTATCTACAGCTACCATAGAACAGTTATTAGCCTTGTCTGAAATAGCACTAGACAACATAGGTTTTACTGCTATCAATAAAATTTCTTATTCATTACATGATACAGCAGAGGCCATCATTTTTAACTAGCCTGACTTTCTGCAGTGTTGAGACAGCTGTTGTGTATATGATCAAATACAAAGCTTTCCTGAATATTTCACACTTCGTCTTTGCACCTCTTTTTTCCTTTTTAGAATAAGGATGACAAGTTTTTCTGTAAAATAGATATTATGCTGAGTAACATTGTACTGTCAGCATATCATTAAAAACAGAGGATTACACTCTCTCTAGCACTTCCATAAAAGGCTTTAACTCCTCAGCTTAATAATATACAAGATTTAGGCTTCGTGAACAGTTCAAATATTTTTTGGAATATAGTAAATGGGAAAAACTCTCCAAACTTTTAGTTGTGCTGTAATGAATACTCATGTCAAGATTACTATTAAACTAGAGGGGAAAAAAAGAAATTATGTATAGTAAGACAGACATCTGTTTGTTGATGACTGCATCACTGACTTCAGTGTTATTGGCTAAGACCTTCTAGTTTGGTTTTGACTGGTTGGCAGAAAACCTTCAAACTGACAGTGTTCAACACTTCTGTTAACAATAGTCATGATCTCTCATGCCTCTCTTGTAACAGCATACACGAAGCTGCAGAAGCTCCTTCTTAGCTGCATATATGTGCGTATTTTTAATGAAAAACATTATGGAACATGAAGTGAAGACAACTGACAAGTTACGCAAACTCTAGTCTGGATTACACAGAGGAAGAATCACAGACAGATTTTGCTGGATTGTAGCACGGAGGACTTTGCTAAATTTTAGCTCACACTAAAACTGTAAGTCTAACTTGCCATATGACTCAAGGTCTTTAAATTCAAAATTTTATTTCATTAGACTGGCATGATGTACAATCTTCCCAGTTGTGTTCTTACATGTTTAAGTTAATTTTTAAAGTAATTTATGCTTCTTACATCCTCACTGAAGCCTTCCTTATTCGGACAGCTCCAAAGAGTTGCTTATAATGGAAGGAAGAAGGCAAGGAATGGATGGAGTGCGGCAAGAAAAAAATTACACAGGACATATCTGGACTACCGTATTTCAAAGAACATAAACAGATGAAGCCTACAAATACCTTCATCCAATAATTACAGAACTGTTTTCATTAATATTTCTGCTTCTAATATGCATTCTGATAATCCTAAAGATGTTCTGTTCAAGCTACTTAGCATCTATGTTTTAAACTTTTAATTTCTTCTTAATTCACAAAAGCCAACACTATTATAAATATGCCATTCATGATCACAGATCTGTGAGCCTATCTATCAACCTCTGAAACCCCTACTTTAGAAAACACACTGACATTAGGAAGAGAACATTACTCAAAGGTAATTCTGAATTATTTTCTTGTCAAGCTTTACATTTAAATGGTAAACTTTACTGTTAGAATAACTGTAAAATTTAATCACTATATTTAAGTATAATTAGATGGCTGCCATTGTAAAGGTGCTTTGCATTTTTTTTCTTTAGACTGGTTAAAGTCAACCACGTATTTTAGAAAACACTATTGCACTTGTGAGCTGAGGATAGGTAAGTAAAGTTTATTCACTACATTGGTAAGTAGTATAAGTTAAGATGTGCAAAACACCAAGACATAGCACTAAGAAGATAGCTTCTAACAGACCTGAGAAAAGACTCATGGTGACTTTATTTATCCTTTTGCTCACCTAGGTTTCTCTGTCTTTCTGATACAATCCCAATACAACTCATTAAGTTCAGAATCAAAATGAATGTTGAGCAGAGTTGCTTTCTCAACAGACTAGTCAAAAGACTTATCAGGGAAAAGGCTGAAATAAAAAGTCATGCATTGTCAGCTGCATCTTCAGTGCATATGCTATCAGCTGCTTTCCTCAACTGTGTGGTCATGCTCAAATAGAGCACTTCATGTTGTTCCTACTTTCCCACATGACAGCTGTTATCCATACAATGAGAAAGCAGCAGACATTATTAGCAGTTTTGGTATCTAAAACATTTACTTACACATTTCCAGGCTTTTAGAAACTTCAAGATTTTAGAGTTTTTGTGTACAAGATGAATGCTTCGTGTCATCATATTTTAAAATTAATCGCAAAGCCAGTAAAGAAGACCTTGATTTTTTGTTTGTTTTTCTGTCATCTGTACCTCAAAGCTTCACGTTGGGAAGATTCATGAATAAAATGAAAGGGGTTGTTTGCAAATCAGTCAAAAAACATTAATTTGTAAACTGCTGACAGTTTTTACAGCTGTTGTTGCCAAACAGCTGTTACTGAGAAAGAAAGAAAGTCCTGTAGGGGCAAAAAGCTCCGATAATTACTCCTTCTCTTAAAACTGTACTACTTTGTAATGTCAAAAGGAAAAATATACAGGAAATAGTTCTCCTTTGTTGCTGGTTTTGGCTTTTTTGTTGGTTGGTTGGTTGGTTGGTTGGTTGGTTTCTTGCTTGCGCTTGCTTGGTTTTTTTGAAGGTTTTTTTGGAAGTGCTTCACATGCATTCCTGGATACTGACATCTCTGGCAGGAAGAAACACAAGACACTAGTACTCAGCATAGTACTGATGCATATCAAATAGCCAGAATCGGTTTATCTGACCTGGGAACAGAGATCAATGATTCACAAGAAAATGTAGAAATTATTTTTTAATGATAATTTTTATGCAGGAGAGACACTTTTTTTTTTTTTCTTTCTGTAAATGATGGGAATAACTTTATTTTTAGGAAAAGTAGGGAACATCATAAATTCACCTGATCTTAAAAGCCCCAAAAGGCTGAGAAGAAGTCTGATAGCTCACATTTATTACAATTTACAAATCATCCAGATCTCATTCCTATAACATATATTTGACATACGTATGCTATACATACACTTGATATTTATAACTCAGTGCCATCAAGCAAAGAATACACTTCCTATAGTTTCACTGCTATAGTTTCCTATAATTGCACTGTGCAACTCCCTAAGACCAGTAACACCACACATCACATATAAGGTTGATGTATTAGGAAGCCTTGTTCAATCTAAGATCACAGCTGTATTAGGCTGGGTAATTTTCTCTTTCAGCATTAGTTTTTACTCCTTAGAAGTTTTCTAGAAATAATACTAGGTCACTGAAATTTTTTAGAATAAATAGTTATCTGGGTTTTGTTTTGTTTTGTTTGTTTTTTTAAATAAATATATGTATTTTTTGTGTATGAATGTATTTGTTTGGCTGTCAACCACACACACATTCCAGAAAATTCATGATACTAGAATACCTAATCACAGATACGTTCTATGCCAAAAGCAATAAGACTTAGTGTTGTACTGATCCTCTGCACTGCTGTTGTTTTCACCTCCTTTTCACTTAAGAGATTAGTATTAATTTTTACTCAGAATTTGTATTCTGTCCTCAGGTCTTTTTCATCTTGACTCTTTCTTCATCTCCTTTCAATTTAAGATGATTCATTCTTCCTCTTTGATGTGTTATTGTCTCCCAGGACACTGACTCTGCACAAGAATTGTTCCTAAGAAGGTTAACAATCTAGACAACACCCAAACTGTTGGATGTGAGTAACTAGTCAGAGCTAACTGTATGATATTTAATGGACTTCTGCTCCTGCTTGTGATCAAATGAAGCAGAAAGTCAGACAATATATAACAAAAGAGACTCATTTCACATACTAGTTTGAAACAAATTATCTTCTCCACGTAAATAAGTTTTTAAATTTACATTACTAAATGTACTAGTTTTCCTACTGTAAATGAAAGCATAATGTAATTAATATTTTATAAATTCTACTTTTCACACTGAGAAAAACAAACACTATGTTTATCAGCATGAACTACCTTTAGAAGTTCCACACTTCTTTCACTTCTAATTTCATCTGCAATGATTACCAGCTCTTAACTGCTCTCTGTATGTGTGCTTAGGTTTCTCATAAAAACCACTGAAAATACGAAGCCCACCTTCACTTAGCTTCTAAAACGAAAAATCTAAAATTTTGCTTGTTTCACTGATAACCCTTGTAACTAGCTCTTTTCTGTGATGTTCTGTGTGGCTGTACTTCAGTCTCATCATTTTCTCTAAATCTTTTAATCATCTTCTGCTGTTTCCCACTATGGGTTTTTTTTCCTCCATATGCTGCAGAGCAAGTTTCCTGTCCTTAATGAGAGACAAAAACAGCTATGTCAGAAGTCTTTACAGATTCATACTATCTAAAACATTTCAAAATAATTACACAGATAAGGTATATTAGAAAATACAGGCATTATAATATGTTTTATGTTGACATTCGATGGTCAGCTAGGACAAGTCGGAATACAACATTTAGCAGTCGTGACTATGTACCAAAATATTAGCATAATTTTAGGACTCAAAGGCCTAACACCTTAATTTAGCATATTCTACTGAACCAGAAACTCATGCTGCATAACAAAGATTAAAGGTAATTTCCATATCACTGAACCACTATGGTTAGACCTACATCTTCTTGACCCAGAGGGTACAATGTAGTTTAATTCTGGACTATCAGATTCTCATTTTAACTATAATTTTAGCTGATTTCTTCTCAGTTTCAATGAATCCAAAAGTTTAGTGGAACCACAATAAATAGAAAAACAGGGATTAAGTAATCCAGATCAGTTTGGCATCTCTCCTTTGAAATGTCACAAGATTATGCTTTTGGTTCACAGAAATTCTAGTAGCATTTGTCTTCAAAGATCACTGTAGAAGAGATTCTTTCATCTCAACATTATGAAAAAATAATGCGGATTCCTTCAAGAACAGTTTTATTCTCTGCATAGACCTTAGCAAAGTGATGGGCAATTGAATGAACAGGTAACAATATCCGGATCAAAAGTTCTCTGTATTTACCTAATACTTTTGATACTGAAATCAAAATAGAAACAACAGCTAGCACGACTGAAATTGGACAAAATGCAGTAGGCAGGCAGGGGCCTGCTATTTACTGTAAAACACAAAGCTACTATGCGTTATTTTTCCAGTTATATGACAGCAGTGCTTGTCTAAGAGTAGACGGGAACAGGAGAAAAGAGACAAAAAAATAGTGCAATAAAATCTTCGCTAATACTCTGAAAGTATCCAGTTCCTTTTTAGAAAAAAAGTAGATTCAGTGTCACAAGAAAGTTGTCATCACAACTGAACAGCAACCATTCTACCAGGAGAAACACTTATTCTCCAGAGAAAAAAAAAATCAAGCTTGGGTGACTTCCAGGAGCCTTGAAAACCTTGGCAGCTAAGCGTTTGGCATCTAAGGTCTTGGCAATGGTTAATCAGCCCTTGAAGTTATGGCGTGCTGCCATTTCCCAGCTCTTGGACAAGGTGAACAATTTGGATTGTGTTGTGGGAACACCAAGATCATAAAATTTATTTAGGCAGAAAGGATGTTTTTTGGACTTATGGACACCTTTCCAAGTGCTTATTTCATTTGAGAATAGTTATTCCAGGTCCAGGTATAATAATAAAACCCAAAAATCTCTTACATAGTTTTTAAAATTGTGGTAAAAGTGGAATTGGACAGATGGAACAAAGACAAAACTGGCAGAAATCTGAGCATACTTCTTTATGATTATTTTAAATAATACTGAGAACACATACCAAGAAAAGACTGTGCAAGGACACAAAGAAAGAGATAAAGACTGGCAGAGGCTCACAGTAATACTGTTAAATAATAAATGCATGCTGCTAGTCACAGAATATCATCTTTTTCAATAAATCAGAAGATGGGCTGGACAAAAGGGTTTCTGGGTGTCTGTCATTGTATCTAAGAACTATGTCTGTACTTTTCTCTATTCGGAAGTACATGAAGACTTTTTTTGCAAGCAAAGCATTGTAATTCTATTGTGTAAGACAAGAAAAATGTCCTTTTGATTATGAGTGCTTTTTTTGTTGTCCAGTGATAGCTCATTAATTTTTTTCTTATTAGAGTACATTGGAGGATTATGATTCAGTGTGTAACTGTAGGTAGATCTATATCTATCAGTTTATCATCTGCACTTTTAAATTTTTTAGTTATTATTTTTGTATTAAATAGTATTGAGACTGCACCAGAGTTCTTCTTGGAAAGCGGCATAAGAGTCAGTCTTGTTCAATTCCAGGGATTTACATCCTGCAAAACCTATTGATTGTATGTAATCTCATGGGAGAATATTAAGACCATCAGGATGATGGAGCATACTTCAGAGTTAACTAATCTCCACAGCAAACAGGTTCAGAATGTCCTGAGTTGGAGGGGATCCACACAGACCATCGAGTCCAGCTTCTGACCCTGCACAGGACTACCAAAAGAATCACAATGTGTGTCTGAGAGTGTTGTCCAAACACTTCTTGAACAACAGCTAGGACCAACACTTGGATATTGGGAGCCATAGAAGCTCTTCCTCAGCTTAATTAATACAGGCTGAGAGAGCTGCGTCTTCTCAGCCTGGAGAAAAGAACACTCCAGGGCGACTTTATAGCACCTTTCAGCACATAAAGGGGTTTTACAAGAAGGCTGGAGATGGACTTTACACAAGGGCATGGGGTGATAGGACAAAGCCTTAAGCGAAGGACAACAGGTTTAAATTAGATACTAGGAAGAAATTCTTTACTGTCAGTGTGGTGAGGCACTGGAACAGGTTTCCCAGAGAAGCTGTAGCTGTCCCGTCCCTGGGGGTGTTCAAGACCAGGCTGGATGTGGCTCTGAGCAGCCTGGTCTAGTGGATAATTCTGTTCCCAAGGCATGGGGGGTTGGAGGTAGATCTTTAATTCCCTTCCAACATTAACTATTTTATTGTTGTATGGTCTCACCTATGGACTTAACAGCATGCAATGAGTGCTATCACCTTCCTCCTGTGAAGCACTGTGGACATAACTCACACCATACAGCAGAAACTGACTCTCCTGTATCATGCTCCCAACATCTATGTAGCTGGCTATAAAGCATACTGGCTTTATGCTGTGTTTCAGATTTCTAAAGATAAACCTTGAATGCAATCCGAAGTATAATTTAAATTTTTTGAGTGTGCAGAACACGAAAAAATCTAGGCAGAAACATTGACTAACAATGTTTAAAACAGATTAGGACATACAAAGCATTCTGCTCAGTAAAAGGAAAGGAAATGTAGGATATTAGGTTATTGTCAAATGACCAGATTTAACTCTGCTTGGTGTGAAAAGACTCTCCTGTATGAAGCAGAAACACAGGGATCCATCCAAAGCAAGATGAAAAAATAATTTCCACTACAAGTTTAAGACATGGTAATGAAGATTTTAAAACCCCTTAATGCCCTGGGGAAATATTCATCCACTAAACAATTCTACAGACCTTTATCTCAGCATTTACCAAGATACTTGACCCAAATCCCAAGTTCCTGTAAGGTTGTGCTGTTTAACACAATGGCCTGCCAAGATTCTGGTTTCTGTTGATTACTCAGAAAATATAGCAGACCTGGTCAAAGAAGCTATGGGATAGGATGACATACGTTTTTGTCTAAACTTATCAGTTCAACGGTGGCTTTCACTGTAGTTATTTTCTGTATAGCTGTTGATATCAATCTGTTATTCTAGTTTTCATACAGAAACTGAATAAATGAAGAGAATATTTACAATAACAAAGGAAGCTGAAATAAGTGCAAAACATTTTTTCTGTATTACTCTACCTGTTTAATGATTTAGATAAACTAAAGATTCGGCAATCATTATAAAATATACTGCTTCCAGAACTTTACAAAATACTGAACTTCAGTCAGCAAATTTTCTGTCTTGCCTGATATGGCAATGCCTTCTTATGAATTTGGCCATATTTTCAAAACAACTCATAAAATCTACAGCTGTGCTGGTGATACACAGCTTAACACATTTTCTTCAAGAAAAAAAAGTGTTATATGTTTGAATATATTGACATTTATACTATCATATGGAGACCAGGAATGATCAGGTAAGAAGAGGAAACTCTAAACACTGTTCTCTTTTTGATGTTAAGTAATGCTTCAAAATTAAGTAAAAGCATTCCTACCACTGAAGATGCAGTCTTCGCTCTCTGATTACAGAAGCAAAACTTGGACCACCTGTCTAGTGATTCTTCATTTCTTGAAATCCCCATATTTAATGTCTTTTCTGAAGTGATAGTAGAATTTCCCTGAGCTCCTTCCTTTCTTCCTTCTCTTTTCCCCAACATTTAAATGTCGAAAGAGGAAACTAATTTTAAAAATTTACCTAGTTACAAACTAGCAAGCTAAGAGATAAACATTTTAAAAATTGGCAGTATCTTTAAGAAGCAACTACTACCATCAAGGCTGCACACTTCACATAAAATTTTAAGCCAACTAAGTGAAAGTATCTTGTGCAGTATGAGAATGTGAGCTAGTCTTATAGCACTGTTACATTGCTTTGAAGCCTCTTTCAAAGGAGGCTTCTTTCAGAAAGGAAACATATAGGGAAAAAGATCTATAAAATAGGAATACTCTCTGACTCATTCTCCTCCATTTGGGTAACATACACCACTGAATTGTGTACACTTGCCTTACAATGACTTTAAAAAGTTCTTAATTGATAAGCTTTTTTTGGACGGCAGCAATTAAAGAAATATATGGCTATAAATGCAAATTTGCATATAAAAATGCAAGTACCAGTATTCATAACATTTATATTTGGACTTCACTAGGGGAATTTCTTTAATGTAAAAGAAGAACTGTTGTTCTGTAGTATTCTCTCCAAGCCTTTTTTCTCTCAGGATAGTGTGGTATAGTTTTGCCAAAAAGACGGAAAAAACATTGTAGCAGGTCTGAATCTTGTTTGTCAGAGAACAGTACCAACTTAAGCTTCAGTGCAGTACACTGAACTACTTTAAACAACGAAGTGTACAGCTTGTGCTGGACTCATCTACTAGAACAATGATGTGTACTTTACTGACCAACCCTAGCCTTCCTTAAAGGAATGTGTATAGGAAGTATGGTGGTGAAAGCAAAGTCATCTGCTTAGTTCCGATTTCTTGTTTGCACATGAAAATTCGATGACCTGTGACACATCAAAGGCAGAGTCACTGAGACATTATGACAGGTAATAAAAAATTAGGAAAAAAATTTATCCCCAAAGTATCTTTTCTCCTTCTGTCTTTAATATTCCCATTTGATTTTCTTACACTAACTAAAGTTATGATCTGGGAACCTTTAAAAATCAGACATTGAAACTGAGAAAGTAAAAGCAATAGACATACTCCAAAGGGATACTTTATCATATTTATTAAAAAAAAAAATTCTGTATATTTAGTACACCATGTAAAGATATGCCAGCTTCTTCATAGTGGCTTTGTTTAACAGGTAACTCAAATAAATTTGAATACTTAATCATAATGTCTTCAAAGAGTAAAATAGATTTTGGAGCAGTCTGTTTGATTCCACATCATTATAAATAATATATGGACAAAAAAAAAACCCAAACCCTTCTTCCTCTTCATCAAATGCAGTAGGTCACAGAAATCTTTTTTAAAAATAATTATTTTATCTTTATCTGTAGTGCTAATTACTGTAATGGAGAAGTCCCTAACTCTCAAATCTGAACCCAATCTACACAGCAGGAATATTAACATATTTTAAAATCGTCTCTTTTAAAATTGTTTCGTTTATGAAGAATTTGAAATTAGTATCATACCAAGTTTCTGAAAGAGAATATACACTGTGTGCCCTCATAAAATGGAACTGCACCTCTACACGGAGATTTTGAATTACTGGAAGTCAAGACATGGAGAGGAGCACTGGCAGTAACACTGTCCTAATAAACATACTTGGAGAAGCAGATCAGCTGTCAAATATGTTTCCATGTAAACTACACCACCAGAGGCTCATTCAGTCGTGGAGCCTCAGGACTCCTGCCTCAAAGAGGCTCATCTGTGAGCTCAGACCAGGCATTTCAGGGCTTCACCCAGCTGAACTACAGAATCCGCAGCCATGGAGATCATTCACCCTCCTTTGGGCCTGAGCCCCAGCCTGTTGTTCTGGTGGGGAAAGAAAGGCTTTTCCTTATCTCCGTCCTGAGCCTCTGGTATTTCACTTCGTGCTGCTGTCTCTCACACTCCCACTCCACGCTGCTGTGAAGAGCACAACGGTGTGTCCCTCATCCCTCCCAGTGGTGCTGAGGATGCTGCTGGATGCCCCCCGCAGCCATCCCTTCTCTCAGCTGAACCAGCACCAGTGCCACAGTCTCTCCTTGCAGGGACAGGACTCCAGCCTCACTGCCTCAGTGGCCTCCCTTCACCTTCTGTCATTTCCTCTGTATTTTTAAAGTCTTAGGGTGACCAAAGCTGTAACCTGTAAGCCAGATGTGGTCTAAAAAGCCCAACACACAGCAGGAATAATTCCTGCCTTGATCTCTGACTGTCATAGTTCACACAGCCACAGAATATTGTTGCCTTTCCTTGTGGAAATCCCACGTGTTGTTCAGTTATATGAGGCATAAGCTGGTTTCCTTAAATAGCTATATACCCAAGTGTCTTACAAATTAGCTACTGAAATATTAGCACAAATACTCTGTTTCCTAAATATACAGCAAATTAAAATTTCTGTTTGCTTAGAAACATTCTGTTCTAACATAAAATTTACATTCAGCAAGTTGGCTGTGACTTACAATAAAAAAATAATTAAAAATAATACTTTTAAAAAGGCATGTTTTCTTTTGGCAATATATCTGGAAATAACTTGTTAAACTGTCAAATTCTTTTTTTTTTCTGGGCACCATTAAAGAAATATATTCTTTCAAGCACTTTTTCAAGAAATCACTTTATTTGAACTAGTGTGTCTCAACAGATATTAAAAACAATGACAATAGGACATAATGTAGGTCTAGTTAGCATGTTTTATTACCTGACAGGTTAATATTTATGTAGGCTACAAGTACCATAAATAATTGGATTAAACTAGTGGTCTTCATTTTAATGGGATTCTGTTTTGTACTTTTTTGGGGTTGTTGTGGGTTTGGTTTTTCGGTTGGTTGGTTTTGGTTGGTTGGAGTTTTTTTGTCCTCAGAGCCATTTAATTAATTAATTAATTTATTTATTTATTTTTTATGTAGGCAAAAATTTTAGATGCTTGCTGTCAAAACTGTTCTACCATCATGTTACACAGTTTATGAAAATGTCTTTGCGTAGATATTTGTTAAGAACATAAAACAGTCTCTTTATGGGCACCAAAAAGACATATAACTTAGTAAATCTCTTCTGTCAATGGCCAAGATCAGATACAGAGATGAGTGTAATACGACAAATATATCATGAACCTCCTTCAATTTATTATTCCCAGCACTGAGATGTAAAGATCCAGGACTTGTTATATTTGTGTACACTCTGTACATAATATACACTCCGGTGTACTCCCAGAACAGAAATGTGGAACTATTCCATGCTCTGTTATTTTCTGTAATTTCTATTACAGCTCTATAGTACTATATCTGGAAATTCCATAAATATCTGGAACTGCTAAAAGTCGGAGAAAGCTCAAGTACAAATGACCGAGAACATACATTGCAAGAGAGATGCTGTTAGCTCCCATAGGTGCTTGACACTCATCACTTCTCTCTAATCTCAAATTTATTAACTCATAGGAGGTGAGTTAAAACCCTTTATAAACAAAGTGTTTACTGACCCTCTCAGTTGACAACATTCTTGCCTTGACAGAAATAAATGTATATGGAATAAGAATGGGCAGAATCAGAAAAAAAAAAAGTGCCTAAGTGGCAATAAAATAAATGAAAAAAGACATCATGTGTTTGTGATGCCATTTCCAAAGGATGGTTTTCTAGTTCTCATTTTGCTTTACAAATGCATGCTTATATTGCCAAATTTCATGGAAATGAGCAGCACAGCCATTTAAAAGACATCAAATAAACATTCTTTTTATTACAGTGAAATGCAAATATCAAGTCTTAACAAGTAAATCTAGGGTCTGTAATTTTAAAACAGCAATAACAATAACCTCAGGCTATGTTTTCATTTTGTGGTTGACTTTATGAGAAGCAACTGTTATTTTTGTGTGGCACTTCAATGAGTCAGAGGCACACTCATTCCAGTTAAAACAGTGGCACTCTGGCAGTACTTCTGATGGAAAGTCAATGATTATTGGTCAATCCAATCATACTGTCCATCATACTTCTGGTGACAAGGTTTTAACCTATTTCAAATTTAAATGTCAGTGTTTACAGAAACATTTCTCAGAAAGATTAAACCTAAGAAAGACTGCCAGCGAACCCTGTGATAAAATTCTGTAAGTGGAAAAGCTCTAACAGATTACCACAAATCCCAGGT
Organism: Callaeas wilsoni; assembly: GCA_013398955.1. Classification (NCBI taxonomy): domain Eukaryota; kingdom Metazoa; phylum Chordata; class Aves; order Passeriformes; family Callaeidae; genus Callaeas; species Callaeas wilsoni. The sequence continues at coordinate 31,026 of VWPU01009410.1, forward strand.
AATTTTACTGGAAGTTTCTTAACAGACAGTTAGAAGATAGCAATGAATGCTTTGCCTATCTCTGGCTGCCCTTTCACAGTCATGCAAAAATACACCTTCATTTCAGAAGATAAGAGTTTCATAGACAGACCTAGCCTCCATACCAGTCTTGAACAAGCAAAGAAGACATAAAACCAAAGAAATTCTGTCCCTGAGACAGATAAGACATCTTTGTAGACAGAAAATGTTTATTAATTTTATTTCCTCAAATACAGGAAATCAATAGAAGCAACAAATATTTATATTCACATTTGATTGTGATTTCCAGTTGAAACTAAACTGACGTAATAAAATAAACCTAAAATAAAGAGAAAAGTGTGCAAGCTGTCTAAATTTCAGAATAACTGAATACCTTAAAACAACAAAACCAGCTGTCAAACAGTTTACATTTGGGACTCAGAGTACTATGTGAATATTTGTTTAGAGTATTTAGAACAGGTTGCATATAGATGCTTTGAATTAATAGCCAAGGAAGAGTAAAATATTCAAAACTGTGTTTTATACAGCACAGAATTCGAACCTTTGTATCTCAGTCTTTTCCTTGCAAATTCGGGGAAGATATGATATGACCAGCTTGCTAGATTCAGAAAGTCCAAGATGATCCAAGTGATGACTCCATGATCTACTGCTGTTACTGTAGCTAAACACAATTTTACTGACTTTCTTCACAGTCAATTTTAATTTATAGTCAGTTTTAAGGCTCTAAGAGAAATGATGGTGTTCTGTGATTCTGTAGGGGTCTATTCACCACAGAAGCTATTTATTCTTCAGCCCCCCACAAGACCATTTATGTCCTCACAGACAAAGCCATTCTCCCAATCACCTAAGTACAAAGTAACCTGCATGGTAGTTAGAACGGGTGAGAGGCCTAACACACTGTCCTGGTTCCAGCCAGGACAGACTTAGTTTTTGCCGTAGCCAGGAGGAGGCATTGCTAGGACCCAGAGATTGTTCTACACCACCTCACATCATCCTCAGGGGAGAGGACAGATCCCTTCTGGGTCCCATAGTAGGAAGTGAGCAGCTGAGGAATGTCAGGGTCTGCAAGATGAGCATTTGCCTGCAAATAGTTTGCCTCTCTTGTACACACACTGTTACTAATATACTTGCTGTTACTGTCTGATGTCTTATTTCCTTGCTGTTTCCAGCACATTGTTCTAATCTCAACCCATGATCTTCACCTCTTGTGCCTCCAATTGTCCTGTCCAGCCTGATGTAGGGGAGAAGGGGAGGGCAAATTGAAAGGAGCATGGTTTGGAGTGTTTCCATGGGAATACGAAACTGGGTAAGACATAGTCCTAAACCAAGACATAGTTCTTTAGCAGAAACCTTTTTCTCTAATAGTTAAAAACACTTTTTCAAACATCCACCTAGTGTCATTTGAGACATGCCAAAACTACAGAACCACTGGGAAAGATCTTCCACATCTGGGAAAAAATATACACCTAACAAATTTATTATAATGCAGGTAATGTTAAGAGTGGGCAATTTATTGCAAATTTATTGCAAATAAACTCCATCGGCAGCAAAAATGGGGAACCCAGAGCATGGCTCAAGCACTTACTTAAGTTTGTTATCCATTCCTATATCGTTATGTTATGTTATGTTATATGTTATGTTATGTTATTAAACAATGTTTCCAAGAATGGAAAGTTTTTCCCTAATAAGGGAAAGACTAGCTAGACTAACTAGTTTTGCCATTGAGCAACCCTCCTTATATTGGTCTTTACTGGAATAGAAGGATTTAAACACAGCAACTGCCCATTTAAAAACATCAGGGCATTGGGTATCTATTGTGCTTCAAATATGGTTCTGTTGATAAAGTTCTGCCACGTCTTTGCCAAAAACAACTTATGTACAGAAACTGAGCATAAAGAAGTACAGTAACAGGCATCCCAACCTGCATTCATAGCTTGACTATAAGAAATTTTTGAAAAACACAAAGAAATTAGGGATTTTTTCCCCTAGAACTCTCTATGCTCATTTGCCTTAGAAATTCTATTTTATCTAATGTGTAGGAACTTCAATTTTTTTCTACCTGGAGAATGTGATTTTAAAGCTTTTATATTTATTTCTTGAGTAATGAAAATAATTTGTCTAGCAATACTTTCTTAAGATGAAATGAATTTTCTGTGTGCTCTTTTGGACTTGCAATGACTTAAATTCTGTTCACTAACATCCACTGGATTCTTCCACTCTCAGGATTCTTCACATCTCTTACACGACCTACAACCTGAAAAAATTTTACCAGTATCGAAAATTCATTTTTTCAAGAAGCAGTAGATGTCACAGATTCTGAATCATATCCATTAACATCCTAGCCAAATCCAAGAGGATTGTCTTTCCCTTATCCCGTCTGTTACTCATAGCTAATTTGTTACCTTTAGTTTAACAAAACTTTGGCATTTGAGAGACTGTTTTTATTTTTCTCGCTCTTACTCTACTGCTTTCCTAGAGTATTGTATTATATTATAATGTTATATGATTTTCACAATAACAGTCTTCAACTTTTTTTGTATTTTACTGTCATCTCAGCTAATTTAAAACATAAACAGAAAGAAATAAACCGACCACCTTAAGTGCAACAGGAAACACATAAAACAGGTAAGACATTTTTCAACAGAAAAAAATGCCTCTTTAAAATACAGACTTCCCTTTCTGCTCACCATTTTCACTAGTTCATTCTCCCTTCACCAGTAACCTTGGCTGAAAAAGAACTCTTTAAATTTTCTCCTTTATTCAGAAGGCTAACTTCACAGTGTACAACAAATACCAAACCCATCCATTTTGAACACACACAGAAAAGATATATGCGAAATCTGGTTATCCATTTTAATATGTACTATCTATCTACCTACTTACATGCTTAATAATTTGAAAGTTTATTTTAGAATTTTAAAATTTTTATATGTACTGACACAAAGGCCCTTTTTAAATGATGGTGTAACAGCATCTCAGAACAGGCACTATTACATGAGAAGATTGTAAAAAACGCCACAAAGTTCTTCTACAATATGCAAAGAATAGAAAAGCAAATATTCTTAGTATAATATTGAATATTCTTAAGATATAATATTGCTTTCTTAAGACAATTTGAATAAAAATTGCTTTCAGTGCTTAGTGGAAGGCTCTTTTGCATCAGGACTGACGCAATTTCTAAGTGTAAGCAGCTTTTTGGGATCCAAAGAAACCTAACAGAGCAAGAAACAATAGGGCCACTTGTGAATCAAACTGTTGTTAAGTCTAGGGGTAAAAAAATAAGGTGTCACACAACATGAGAAATGGTATTGTTCTGTTGGAAACACCAACACATGGTCAGGACCCATGTGAGTAACCCCAGAATCCCAGTTCTTCCTGTTACAGCCACTGGCCCCTGATCTAACAATTTACCTTTTCTCCAGGTCAAAAGTTGCAACCTTTCCAATATTCACTATTAAGAACAAATGCAAGTAGCAGGGCTGGAAATGCTTTGTGAACTTCAGGTAACTGGAGAAATGCACGACCAGAAGAGCTTTCTCTATTTTTAAATTCTTGCCTAGTAAAAGGCATGTTAATTATCTTGCTAGTAATCCTGACAACAGACAACATTTTCAATCAGGTGATGAAGATGAAAATAAAAAATTGATTTGATTCCTTGTTTAAAAGAGAGCAAGTAGGTATGTTGCTGTCAATGCCCTTTGCAGGCCTGCCTTAGAAAAATTAATCTTAGTTTTCTTGCCAGTCTATCAGTAACAAAAACTTGAGAAAAAAGCTGACCTTCACTCCTTGCTTTAATAAACATTGGAAAGGAATGAAAGGAGGTTTTCACCAGCGGACAGAAATGTGGACAGAAGAGCTGTGACAAAGTCACTCTCTCACAGAAGGAAGTTGGTGTTTGCTGCACTACCTTCACAGTCTGTCCAAAGTGAGTGCTATTATTATGCAGTACAAGAGAACTAGCCACTTCTAAAGGAAAAACAAAGTATTGTCCAGGAGAAAGAAAGTAAATCATAGAGAGGCAAGAACAATCAGGAATAACTATCTGCCTGCGAAATAATAACCATGCACATTACTGTTTTCAGTTATTTCATCTTTTCCTCTCTATTTTAAACATTTAGAAATGTTGAAATTATACAAATTTTATATTTCTATTTTTTTTTCACCTAATTAAGATGTTCTTACTCTATAGAATTGTCTTATGGTGCGGAGCCTTGAACTACAACTGCAATTGTTATAGTGTAATTGGCAGATCTTTTTGAATACGTGAAATATCAAAAGCCACCAAGCCAAAACTGAGACTACATAAACTTCTACCAATATTTGCTAAGACCAAACAATGACATTATCTGTGCCTTTAGCGGAGACCATCCAGCTGCCTGCTCCATATATCAGATTTTTTGCTATTAATAACATGGGTCTAGATATAGAAAATTAAATCAATTATCAACTTTCTGGAATACAAAATTATAAAGTGGTCACTCAAAACATTACCAAAACTTTGTACCATTTTAGTTGACTCTGAATTCCACTATCAGTGCCACCTACTGCTTGAACGCTGGATTAAATGATTGCATCCAGAAGTTGGTAGTATGTGCATTAGTTTCAACAGAGTTCCTAACAGATTTAGTATGATCATTTCTTTCACTTGTTTTAAGGTGATGGTAAATCATGAGAGTAATCAATATGCCTGAGATATAAAGAAAATGTGGGGGAAAAAGTAACAATAACAACATTTAGTTAAAAATAAAAAATAATTTACCATAATCCAAATTAATAATATGTAATTTCAAAATACTGTTCTGGTGGTGTTTCAAAATATGAACACTACCACCCGACTACAGGTCTATCATCAGTATTTCAGATTTGACCACTATTCCTTTGAAATATATAAATATTTGTTAATGAAGAGAAAAAAAAAGAACACCAGAGAACAGAAGTCCTACAAGATCAAACCTCCAAAATACTTAATTTTAATTATTAAAACAGTCAATTTATTTTTAAACTTGGATTATTATTTCAAATATATATATTCACATTTTCTGAGCACCTGGAAGTAATTATGCTACTGAGAGAATGTATGTGCGTTTCCCTCTTACAAGCAGAAGTAAATTAAATATAACCATTTCAGAGCTACTGAAAACAATTTATTTGTGGATTCTTGTCTAAACTCTTCTTCCTGCTTCCAGCTCACTTAAGAGAAAAATAGACCAATCATGATGACTTATCTGCAAAGCAGAATTAGACATATGTTTCAGACATCAGAGTATAAAACAGCCTACATTAGTAGCTGAAGATGAAAGCTAACCTGTTCTTAGTTATGTTCAGCCTCTACCTTTACTTTTGCTCTGCCCTCTAATACGAAATTGCAATAAACCTATTCATGAGGCTACCTGGTTTATCTTCTTTGTATTTTTAACCTAAAAATCCAATCCTAAATTAACTTTTACCAACCAATGTCCTATTGCACCTTTCTCCTTTTCTCATATGATAAAATCAGTTTCAGTAAATTAAAGTAGTGGAGAAGACAGACTCAGAACCCCACAAGGTAGTTAGGCAAAGGTGTGTTGAAAATGAAGGCTGGAAGAAGGTTATGGCATGTACAGAATCGCAGAATCAACTGCGTTGGAAAAGACATCTGAGGTCAAGTCCAACCTATGACTAAACGCCACCACGTCAACTAGACCACAGCACCAACTGCCATATTCACTCCTTCCTCCAGGAATGGTGACCTTATTGGAGAGCCCATTCTGAGATCTAATCACCCTTTCTGTGAAGAGTTTCTTTCCCATGTCCAACCTTAACCTCCCCTGGCACAGCTTAAGGCTCTGTCCTCTTGTCCCATTGCTGACTGCCCCAGAGAAGAGGCCAACTCTCACCTGGCTACACACTCCTTTCAGGCAGCTGTAGAGAGTGATAAGGTCACCCTTGAGCCTCCTCTTCCCCCAGGTCCTCTTCTGCCGTGGCAGCTCTCCAGTCACCCTGCCCCAAGTCTGTAATGCTGCCTGGGGTTGTTGTGGCCAAAGCGTAGGACTCAGCATTTGGTCTTGTTGAACCTCATGCCATTTTCTCTCCCATCTGTCTAGCTGTTCCAGGTCCCTCTGCAGGGCCTTCCTGCTGTCCACCAGACTGGCGCTCCAACCCAACCTCGTGTCATCCGCAAGTGTGCTAACGGCAGACTCAGTCCCCTCACCCAGGGCACCAGTAAAGATATTAAGGAGGACTAGGCCCACCACTGATCCCTGGGAGATACCACTAGTGACCAGACACCAACTGGATGCAGCACCGTTCACCACCACTTCTGGAAAGTTCCCCGTCGTTCTGAAAATTTGATAGGTAGGACTGGCACCTTCTACAACAGGTATGAGGCCCTAGAAGTTGAAAGCCACACAACTGATGAGGTGGGTGAACCTCCTGTGATATAGATCCTTTCTACAGCAACACCATCTGTAAGCTGCATCACAACCTCCTCTGTTAAGAGGAAAAGGAGGGTAGTTGCCTCCCTTCTCAGGGGGACAGAGGCCTCAATCTGCAGACAGGATCCAACTCACAGGGAAGTCTGCTGTCTCCCAGGGGCTCAGGTAAGGGACACTACTGGAAAACTCTCCAGTCTAGTAATGCACTCCAATTACTATCCTTTACTAGGTGTTCAAGGCTGGAGTGAAAAAACAACTAAGAGAAGTCTGAGGGAAAAAAAGAGAGACTTAGGGTCTTGGGATGATTGGCTGAAAGATCAGGAGCACAGCTAGTGAGTTCTTCGATACTTCTGGTAACAAGCAATAATATTGATAGGAATACACAGATCCATCAGGTCAATACGAGACTCTGAGCCTCGTGTAATTAGAAAAATTTTGGGATTTTTGACCACGAGATGATCTATTTAACACCTGGTCTACTGACACCTGATGAATTGCACCCTTCTCAGAGGGCAAAGAGTTTTAGCACAGAAGCAAGCATGGGTTGTTGATAGAGATTTAAACTAGCTTAGTAAGGGACCATACCAGCCCTGCCAGCGATGAACAATGGGATGATGTGACAAAACTTTAGGAAACAAGCACTAGTGGGATCCTTCCAGCAGCTTCAGGAGGTGTTAGCTACAATGTAGCACACCTGAGATGTTTGTACACTAAAGCAGGCAGCAGGAGGAACAAAGAAGATGAGCTTGGCCCAGCTCCAGAGATTTGACATCACCAGCATAAGTGAAACCTGGTGAGATGAGACCTGTGACTAGAATGCCGTGTTGGATGGTTACAGGCTCTTCAGGAGGAGTAGGCAGGGAGAAGAGGCAGAGGGGTGACACTGTACTTCACGGAAAGGAATGTATGGAGCTCACAGTCAGCAATGGTACCACTGAGAGCCTTTGGGTAAGAATCAAGGGGCAGAAAATAATTCAGATGTCATCTTGGGAGTCTACTATAGCCCTCCTAGCCAGGACAACAATGCAAATGAATCACTTCTTTGAGGAACTAAGGGTCACTTCCAAGTCAGCTGCCCTTGTCGTTCTGGGGGACTGAAACTTGCCAGAAATCAAATAGGAACATCACACATTACAACCCGTGCCAGAAGATTCCTGAAAAACCTGGATGACAACTTTATAGAACAAGTCCTAAGAGAGCCGGCTCAGAAAGATGTCCCCCATGATCTGCTGCTTGTCAACAGAAAGGATCTTGTGAGCAAAGCGGAGACTGGCGGCTGTCCTGGCCACAGTGACCACAAAGCAATTAAGCTTAAAATCTCAGTTTACAGGAGGAAAAGTGCCAGCAAAACCTCAACCCCAGACATGAGGAGTGCAGACTTCAAGGTACTCAGGGAATCAGTGAGTAAAGTCACGTGGGAAAAACCTTTTTGCAGGTGCTGGGGTCCATCAGTGCTGGTCACCTTTTAACCATCACCTCCTAAGGGCACAGGAGCAGGCAATTCCCAAGTAATGGAAGCCAGGCAGGCGAGGCAGAAGGCCAGCTTGGCTGAACATGGATCTTTTGGAAATAAGGAGAAAAAGGAAGGTGTGTCCCCAGTGGAAGCAAGGTTAGGTGACATAGGAGGAATGAAGAGATGCTGGTCACCGCTGTAGGGAAAAAAATTGTGCAACCAAAGCTCAGCTGGAGTTGAAACTGGACAGAATGGTGGGAGCAATAAAAAGAGGTTTTTTTCAAACATGTTAATGGCAAAAAGCAGTGTAGGAGTAACATTGGCCCATAATAGGATGAGGATGGTCACCTCACAAACACAGACATGGACAAGTCCAAGGTGTTTAATCCATTTTTTGCCTTCATCTTTAACGCTTCATAAACTGGAAGACCATGATTCCACGAGTGATAAAATCCCAGTTGATCCTGAACTTGTGTGGGACCTGCTGCTTCAGCTGGATCCCTGTAAGTCTATGGGGGCCTGATGAGGTTAATCCAAGAGTCGAAGCATTAGCTGATGTCATCACAAAGCCTCTCTCAATGATTTTTGAGTAGTCTTGGGATTCTAGAGATGTCCGAGTTTACTGGAAACTGGTGACCGTTGTCTTGATTTTCAATGGAAGGATGCCCTCATACAGAAAGAAACTACGGACCTGTCAATCTCACTTCAGTGCCCAGTAAAGTAATGGAGAAGATTATTCTCAGAGGTATTGAAAAACACCTGGAGGACAACAAAGTAATCAGTCACAGCCAGCATGGCTTCATGAGGGGAAGTCCTGCTTGTTGAATCTGATCTTCTATGACAGGGTAACCCACCTGATCTAGGAAAGCCAGTTGATGTAATCTTTTTGGACTTCAGGAAAGCTTTTGATACCGTCTCTCACAAGATCCTTCTGGACAAAATGNCAAACATCATGTGATGGGTGAGCAAGTGGCTCATGGGTCAGGCACAAAGGGTTCCATGAATGGGGTGACATCAGACTGGGGACCTGTCACTAATGGGGTTCTACAGGGCTCCATCCTTGGCCCAGTTCTTCAGCACTTTCATAAATTACTTGGATGTGATGCCTTTTTGAACCTAGACATGAGACAACACACTTTTGAGATAGTATTAGTATAGGAATTAATATAAAAGTGGATCTTTATTGAAGGCATGCAGGGGCAGTTATGGAAAAATGTCCACAAAAGCCCACCCCCCCATGGGGGTGCATGCAGTTTTAGAAGTTTGGTAAATTCGCATAATTGACAAAAAAGCACAATTAGGAGCACAAGTGATCATGCAATTTCCCTCTCGTCCAAGCCCCTGCTAAATTCTCCCCCCTTAGATGAGACTGAACCTTGTTGATGAAAATGTGTCTGAAGAGCTGTTTTTCAGCCTTGGTTTCTAAGGAGAACCAAGATAGCATAGGGGCTTTGGAATGTATTTTGTCTTTCTGCCTAGGAAAATGTTGTAGTTAGGCTACAATAAGAAGCTACAAAGCTACAAATATATGTGTAAAGAACACAGAGAATATACAGAAGAAAAAAAAGTAAAAACCAAAACAGCATCAGATGCAGGACTGGAAGGAATACTAGGTAAGTTTGCCAAGACCACTAAATTGACAGCACCTGTGGACTCCCTTGAGGGCAGAGAGGTCCTGCAGAAAGATCTCTACAAGTGAGAGAGATGAGCAGTCACCAACAATATGAAGCTGAAAAAAGGAAAGTTACAGATTATGCATCTGTGACAGGACAACCCTGGATGTACAGGTAGAGTGGAGAATGAGAGGCTGCAGAGCAGCAGTGCCCTGGCAGCCAGGAGGGCTGGACACCCCTGTGTCCTGGGGTGCATCAGGCACAGCATCATCAGCTGGGCAAGGGAGGGGATTGTCCCGCTCTGCTCTGCACTCACCTCGAGTGCTGGGGGCAGTTTTGGGAAACACAATATAAGAAAATTTTAAAGCTATTAGTGTCCAAAGGA
>VWPU01009411.1:0-30776 GCA_013398955.1 Callaeas wilsoni
GGCTTGCGCCAGGCTCTCCACAGCCACCCAAGTCAGTTCAGGTCTGTATATCTACACCTCTACAGAAAAAACCTTTTGATCTAGATGATGATTTTTTCTTTCAAATAAGTATTGCAGAAACAGAGAATATCTGCAGAATTGATTTGATGTCCTGTAGGGTACGCTTTGCCCTAGTAACATGCTTGTTGATAGGCTAAAGATTACATTCATGAGCAGAAGGGAAACTAGCTATGAAGTATTTTTGATACTAATTTAGAGCAGGGAGGCTTGGCTGCTCCTCCATAGAATAGGATGCTCCAGCTGGTGGTCCAGTGTTGGATATCGCCTCTCCCAGGTGTACGTACGTGAGGTCTGGTCCAGCATTAGGGTGGGTGGGGAGACGTATTAAAGTAAATTTATGTGTGCTGCCTGGCTGCAGTAACAGACTGTGAGTTAGAGCTGTGGCACAAAGCTCAGCCAGGAATGCTGCACTAACTGCAATGTTTTTGCTTTGCAGAGCCCAGCCTTGCATCCTATGATCATCTCCTCTCGGTGTATTACAAAGGCGGTACGTGCGCTCTCGGCTCGGCCATGAACGTGCCTTGTGTAACAGCTGCTTTGATGCTTTTCACGTGTAATGGGTGAAGGCAGTTCACTTAGGGATTGAAAGACAACCTTTAATGGGTGTGATCTTCGTGTTCCCTGTGCTGTCTGATTCTGCTTGGGGGAAGAAAAGGATGATAACCTAATACAGGGAGCAAATGCTACTCAGTTGGTGTGGGGCTGGATCTGACCACAATGTGTGTGATTTCACAGACTGTGCCTCTCACAGGGTGAAATTGCACAGGGATTTTGTTTTTCTTTTACAGTTCTATGCATTAGAGCTGTCATGAAAAATAGCTGTGTTAGAAGGCAGAAACCCAACTGTTCAAGATCCTATGCCCACAGACTTTTCGCTATAGGAAGAGAATAAGCAGAGTAGTCATAACTGCAGTCCTTGTGTTTTAAGAAATATAAAGGAATTGCTCTGGAGTCTCTCTGGGTTTGTTCTGGGGTTTGGGGAGGGGGGGTTTTGTTTTGGTTTTGGTTTTCCCCCTTTTTAAATTTTTGTTTGTTTATGAAATGCTTTGCTTTTCCCAGTGCAGCCTTCTAACAGGCAGACTTCTGCCTGTTTGATTCCTTGCTAGAAAGCACTTCTTTCTTCATCTGCCCTGCTGTGCAAATCTGGCAACAGCAGGGCAAGTTTTAGAGTAAATTAAATTGCAGCTGGTGTGGACCACCACAGGAGTTACATTTGTTTAAAATTATGTTCCTTGTTCCCAATTTGATATTGTATTTGCAGACTGATGCTCTTCACTAAGGAAGTGCTTGGTACAACTGAGATGTGATGTTGTTTGTGTCTTTGTCCCACAGTTGATGGTCAGTCATCAGACATCATCTCTGAGGTGTTAAATGAGGTTGAAAAGAGGAGTTTCACTGCCCAGGACCCTGATGATGGTAAGGACTTCAAGCTTGGGTGAAAAGGTACCTGTGAATTTCAGGTAGTTTTACTTAGCTAGGATAAATGCATGCAGTTTGCTTCTCTCAGTCCCTTCTGATATTTCTGGAGAGAGACAAAGGCAAATTCCAGTGCTGGGATTTGTGCTCTGCATTGGCACAGTGGCTTCAGCAATGGTGTGTAGCTTGTGTGAATGAGCATTTTAAGTCCATGTAATTAGTACCCCCAAGGCCATTTACAAGATCAGTTTAAGAAGGAACATTTGACAACAGCTTCATGAAATGATGATTATCAGGTGAATGGCAGGTTTTTGTTGTAGTGTGGTGTGAGCTTTCCTGTTTTAGTTCGTCCTAATTCTGTTCAGAAAATTTCATCAAATAAAACTTCATGGAAAACTGGAGTGTGGGTCTGTAGGAGGGGTATATTCTGAACATCCCGTGTGTCACTGGCTCTTTCTGCCATCTCTATGTAAACAGCTTTGCCCTGGGAAGTTTCATAAGCGTTTCTGTACGTTTGTAAGCAGATGCAGCTTCCATCTGAAGATGGGTTTGGCAAAGAAAGGTCTGTAGACAACGTGGTCTTAACAAAGTGTTGGAAGCCACTCTTAATCAGCTTTCTTTTTTGTTTTTGGAAGGATTCCTGGAAATAGTCAGAATGTTGTACATCTTCTTCCTTGACTTCTGTCCTGTTAGGTGTGTTAAACTGTTTCTTTCTGTGCTCTAAGTTGTTGCCAGAAGTGTATAAAAAAACCCCACCCAACTGATGCCACACCGAACACTCTGCCAAGAAAGTGAAGAGCCCTGATGAATTGTCAAACTGAGCTACAGATTGAGTTTCTAATTGAACATACCTCATCCATCCTCTGGGAGAGGGGGTTAATGAGCTGTTTTATGTCTCCTTGGAAGCTTGAAATTAACAGACTTTTGTTTGCTCCCTTTCAGCCAGCTTTTTTGCCACCGCCATGCAAGTGGTAAGTGCTTCTTCCCTGCCATCAGAATTGCTTTGAGCCTCTCCAGCTGTTGGAGAATTGCCTGTGAGTTTACATCCCATCATACAAGGTTTAGCTTTTAATATGTCCCATTTTCATCTGTGCTCATCACCTCCTGTAACTTTCTGCCGTAATTCTGCAGTTCTTTGCTTGACTCCTCCCTAATTGGTAATTTGCATGCCTGTGATATCTGCATGTACCTTTGTGAGTCTTGAGGGATATATTGACTGTTACATTTGGTAGCTTTCAAATCTGACTGGTTTATTGCAGTGCTGTGATCTTAAGGATATCAAGCTTGCCTATCAGTTAAATAAGGCACTGGAGAAGGGAGACAACTGGAAGTTCTTGGATGTGGATCGGTTAAATGGCTACTGGTGAGTGGAGATTATATTCAGCATCTTGTGTGTTGTTGTCAGCTTCAGTACAAACTAGGATTCAGACATTGAGCACCAGCTGATTATTGTATGTCCAGTTTGGGAATTAGATCCTTCGTAAGAGCAGTGATTGCTTAGGATTTGTTTTCAGTTTGTGGCCTTTGGACTGAAATCTAGTGTTTTGGAGCATCAGTTTATCTCAACACCCATCCAACAACTAGAACAACCAGCTGTTTGTTCTACTGTGTACCTAGGATGGCAGCTTTGGAGATAACACCGAAACAGCATAATTTCTCAGTATAGGGATGTTTTCCTAGTCAGTGCACTGGATCAAGGACTCAGGCTTGTCTTGTGAACTTGCACAAGTAACAAGGTTAATTTAGTTCCGTTCTTACATCCAAAGGTTGCATTTGAGACAGATTCAGACATAGAAAAACCACAAAACAGGTGTCAGGCAGGAAGATTGCATTTTTCTTTTTGTATTTTAAAACACAGTGGTCTAACTTCTAATTAATTCTGCCAGTTATCTAGTGTCAGCATTAAGCTGTCATAAGAAGCACTGCTGCTTTTCTGATTGCACGGAATGTTGCAATCAGTGAAATTTCCTTGATCTGCAATACAAATCTGATCAGCACACTATCATTTGCTGGTACTTCCTTATGGTTTGGTTGATCTAATCATCACTGAATTAAGATATTTTTTTCTCTCTAGGTCAAAATTCTTTTCGTTGTTGTGCATGATGGAACAAATAGAGGTCGTGTTGAAGTGGTACAAAGAAATGTCATCTTCAGTAAGTGTGTACCAGGGTAGGAGCTGCAGAGCTTTAGCGTGGAGAAATGGAGTAGTCACAGGTGACTGAAATGATTGATCCTCTTTCTTCATCAGCTCTTCTATCCATCTCCTAAAAATATATTGGATCTCCTTCAAGCACTGGATGCAGCCAACCAGCTGGAAGTGATCCCTTCAGTCTGGGAAGGTCAGTGATGGCCACATGGCTTCATAGCCAGTTTGTCTGACAAATGCCAGGAGCAGTGCAAAGCTGGAGCTAGTTTGGAAGCTTCCCATTGCTTGGAGTAGCCGTGATAAGGTGCAGTGCTTGCCTATGGTATCTGATTGCCTGGACCCTCTGCAGATCCTTGGTTAAGATTTAATCTAGCCCCAAAAAACATATAAAAGAATACGAATCACTCCTTAATCCTCAGCAGATGGCAGTGGAGGTCTCTGGCCACAGGGGATCGTGGGTCTCACTGTCCAGCAGCAATTCAGGTCCATGTTCCCCCTTAGGACTGGTGGCTGTTTGATGTTACAGACAGTGCTCTGTGTTGTTCCCTCCCTGTTCTGTGTCAGGGTCATCACCACCAGGCTGGTCAGTGCTGGGGACCTTGAAGGCCATTATCAAGGGGAGTAGTTGGGCTGGCACCCAGAAATCTTGAGACCAGCAGGGAAGGGAAGAAGAAATCAGATTGGTTCTATGTATTTGGTGCACAGGACCTGATAATGTGGGGAAAGAAAGGGAACTAAATGTGATCTGCTCAGTCACAGAGAATGGCTCTTTGCCTTGTTAAATTGTGCTGACCATATTGCCAGGATTTGGGAACAGGGGTACTGGTCACACTTACCAACTACTGCCTCTCTCTAAACAGATGTGAAACAGCTGGGGTTTAGCAGGAGACAGGACCTGTTGGAAGAGTTCTTGTCTTTGATGAGCAGGGACCAGCACCCCAACGAGGTAAGGAAGCTGATAACCCCTGTCAACAGCTGAGCTCCCACACAGCTGCTCACTCGCTCCTCCCCTGTGGGATGCTGGAGGGAAGTGGGACAGTAAAAGGGCAGAACTCAAGCTCAGTCACCATTCCCATCACAGGCAGGTGTTCAGCCATCCCTAGGAAAGCCAGGCTCCTGGAAAGCTCATGTGTAACAGTTACTTGGGACGTCAGACACCATCACTCCAAATGTATCCCCCCTTCCTCCTTTCCCCAGCTTTATCTGCTGAGTGTGACATCCTGTGGTCTGAAATATCCCTTGGGTCATTTAGGGTCAGCTGTCCCAGAGGTGTCCCCTCCCAACTCCTTGTTGTACTCCTTGTGCACCCCCAGCACACTTAACTGGTGGAGGAGCCTCGATGTTCTTTAAGCACTGCCCAGCAATAACAAAAATATCCTGGTGTTATCAACACACTTTCTGTCTTAAATATAAAACACAGCCCCATAGTAAGAAGGAAGAAACTCTAAAAGAGATTTTGCTCTATTTCAGCCAAAACCAGCACAGAAGCTCAGTAAAGAGTAGTAGTGCAGTTCCCCCAGACTGTAGGTGAATGCTGTATTCCTGGTCAGTCTTAGAGATCCAGTTTCAGTGCATCTGCCACTGCAGATCTCCAGATCCACGTGAGCTTATCCAGGCCAGCTAAACCCTTTGGATTGTCTTCAGCCTATAGAGAAACCTCAAATTAACACAGAGGATCCCTTCTTACCAGGGTTTGGAAAAGTAATGCAGCCCAACCGGCCATATCTCTGGGGAAGCACATGGCAGAATACAGGGATTTTAGCCAAGGATTTCATTGCAGTAACTGCTTTCTCAAGCTGAAGGGTGTTGAAGGCAGATACAGCTGTCGCTGCAAAGCCACCTTGGAGATTGCCTAGTGGGGACAGCTGTCCTGAGAGAAGTAACAGATTTGTCTCCCAGGGGTAAGGACTGTTAATTCACAAATTTAAATCACATACAGAGCAAACCTGTAGGAGCTGCAGGAGAAATTGCAGTGAAAAGCTTCGGTTAATTTCAGAGGTTTTGTTCTTATAGCACCATGTTTTCACAGATTCAGCTGGCATTTGCCAAGTGTGCTGAAGAAATGAAAGCTGTCCATGAGCCTGCTGGGCTGGGGCAGGTCCCGTTGGAGTGGACAGGGAGTGCTCTGGGCCATGTCGTGGTGCTGTTCTCCAGGGCTGGGAGGACCCAGGATGCCTGGTACGTGTGGGCTCTCTGAGCTCTGGGCTTGCTGGCACTGCAGCTCAAGGCTTCGTCACAAAAAGCAAAAGCTGATGACCGATGCCTTGGAATGCTAGTGCAGACAAAGGGAGGGGGTAAAGCCTGCTGGGAGTGCGATGGGATTTTTTCTTTGTTATTGTTCATTCTTGGCACCAGGTTACAGTTGTCTGTTTTAAAAATGGTTTAGAAAGTAATGTAGTATCTGGTGTAGAGCTTTGTACAGCTGCTTCTGGCAAGGTGGGCTCTTATTATCACTTCCCTGAGCACTGGTGAGTGCTCACAACTTCCCGTTTTCTGATTTTTAGAACTCTTTGGAATTCAAACTGATAAAGAGATTAATTAGTTTAATTAAATTTTTAATTAGCATCAACCCTAATTAAAACTCTAAATAGACTATTTTTAGGACTCTAGTAGCTAGAATTTACTGTCCTACATGCTCTGAACTTGAATTACAGATTAAAGTATCTAGCCTCCAATTTAAGATTCTGAGCTATTTTGTTAAATAAATATGTTCCCTGTGCACTGATTCATTTGAAACAAAGAAGTAGGAACAAAGGAGTATTTTAGTACTTTAAAATACTAAAAGAATGTATTATTTTAAAGGAAACTTGCCACTAGCTACACTTTCTGTTTTCTGCAGAGTTTAAGATATTTTGTGTTAAACTTATCGGTGAAGTTAGCTGGTACAGATTGCATTTGCAAGGATACAGCATGGGATCCATGGGGAAGACTGTTTCATGAATTTAAGCTTACCAGTGTTTCAGAGGAGGCTCATCCAAGAGGTTGAATATCTGTCTGTTCCTGTTACGTGGGGTTTTTTAATTATTATTTTGTTTCCTTTTGAATAGGAACATGATGGAGCTTTTCCAGAAAATCAATAGGATTCCCACGTAAGTATTTTTAGGTTCTTCAGTTACTGAGTCTCCCCTTTGGCTAAGATCCTGTGTTTCCATTAGGGAATGAAGTGTGGGATGGAAGGGACTTTTAAAGGTCAGGTAGTCCAACCCCCAGTTATAACTGACAGTAGTGGTCCACTTATTCCAGAACATGAACGTGTGTCTGTCCCTGTGAGCATGGCTGTTCGTTTATCCAGTGGGTATATTCCAAGAGCTTTCTGTCTCAAAACATGTCGAGAGTGCAAAGTGGGAGGGAGTGAAGTGGTTGGTCTCTGAAGCTCTGGGCCATGGAGAGCAGGGCCGCTGATGAACCCAGCAGTGCAAATCAGTCTGAGCAGGACTCCCGAACATCTGGTTTCCCATGTGCTCAGAAAAATTCCAGTATGCTCTTAACCAAGCACAGGTTGTTTCAGAGGTGCCTGGATTTCTGAAGACAAGTTTATCAAGTCAGATGTTAAATCTTAGGTAGTATCCTGTTAGGCTACAGCAGCTCGCTTGTTTCAAGATTCTGGAGGAGGGAATTGTTTGAAGTAGAACACAACTTGTAAGGAATAGTGATGGGTTTTATTTAATTTTTTTTTTTTTTAAATAAAATTGGAGCTTGCCCAAGTGAACACCATGAGGGTGTGTGGTACCAAAGACCACACACCTAATGCTTCTCTGTGCCTGCCCTTTTCTGCTGGGACAGGAGTTCCCAAACTTACATAACCTTTACTCTGTACCAGAGGTGAAATTCCTGGCAGGAGCAGAGATGGACTGGTTGAGTGATCTGAAAATGTCACCTCCCCTCTCTCTCTCTCTCTAAAGCATGGGCTGTAAATTAATGGGCACCTCTCCTGTAGCCCTGAGAACAGTCACCATTTGCCTTTGCCTTTGCAGTGACAGGGTGATGGACGAGTTTTTGAACTGTGCTAAGCAAACCAATTGCCCAGATGAGGCAATTAAGATGGTAAAGCTGGCAGCATCCCTGGGGCTTGTTTCATCTCAAAGGCTGAAAAGCAGAACGGAGGAGGAATTTCAGCTCTCTGAAACACAGAAGTAAGTTGGAATGTTTTCATGTTACTGCTGAAGGGATACAGTTAGGGTGTTGGAGGGGCAACTCCTTTGGAAAGGCTTCTCTGACAAGGGAGCAGAGAACTGGCTTCAGAATGATGTGCTGGTGTGTTGACTCCAGGACTGAAATGGCCCCTCCGTTTATGATTCCATGCTGTATCCATCCCATGTAGGAGGGAAGGGAATTTTCCATGGTGGGGTTAGCCTTATCCACTGCTCAGTCCTACTGTCCTCTTTCTTTCCTAGAATCTCTTCCTAGCTGGCTCTGGCTGCCTGAAAACACAGCTGCAGCCCAGTAAAAGCAGGGGGGTGGTACAGGATGGCCCTGCAAGTGGCTCCCAGGTTCTGAGGCTTGTGGTCACCTCTCACTGCACTGCTGAGCTGCTGCAGCCAGGCTCAGATGGTGCTCAGGGCTCAGCCTTCAGGGGCTGCAGTTTGGAGCCAGATCTGCTCCCAGGGAGTAAGTGCAAGCCCAGCACCCCTGACAGCTGGCTCACCACTTTGAGGGAAACTGAAGGAGCTGGCTTTTCCAAGAGGATGTGCTTCCACCAAATGCTGGGTGCACTTGTCCTTCGAGGACAGTAGGCATTAGACAGCCCATAATGTTCTCTGTTTGTGCCTTGTGTTTCAGGATCTCTCTTTTGAAGCAGAAGTCACAACAGGTGACTGATGACTGACCTGTTTTACATTGCAGGAAGGCACTGGAGAATATCAAGTGGGATGGTGACAGCAGCGATAGTGACAGTGACAGTAGTGACAGTGACAGTAGTGACAGTGACCGTGAGTAGCTGTTCCTCTTGGGACAACTGACAGCAACCGCTGCCGCGATGCCAGGAGGCTTTGGGAGGATGGAATTACTGAAGGAATGGCTTCTGGGAGGTGCTGCAGCACTGATGAGTGCTCCAAGTGTTCTGATGTGGGACCTGCTTGGCAAGACACTGTCCTCATCTGCCAGCTGGAAGCTGTTAAATCTTCCTGGTAATGTGGAACAGAGCGTGGGCTACCCCAGGTCTCCTCCCCAGCACCCCTGCAAGAGCTGGCTCCCGATAAACAGCATCACTGAGGGGAGAGGGGTCCTGTGCACCCTGGAAGCTGCTTCGGCGGGCACAAGACTACCACAGCTTCAGCAGGACTTCTTGTGGGCCTCCTGTCACTCGACTGTGCACCAGATGTAATTCCTTTCCATCTAACTTCGCCAAACTACTTAAATACTGAGTTTATTCTGTATATAAACACTGAAGTAATATGTACTCAGTACCTGTGGTGTTATTCCTCATCCTTTTGGTGTTTTGAGACAGGTATTGGAGTGTAGATGTTAAATTACACTATGTATAGCTGGAGACTGTCTCTAATAAATGGCTGACATTAAAGCTGGCTGTATTCTGATAATCCTTGAGCAAAACTCTGATTGAACTGAAGTGTACCCTTCTGGTAGAACTACTTGGTGTTCTAAAACTACAGCAGAGCAGCTCTGACAAGAACCTAGCAGGGCAGAAATGTAGGACAGGATGTGCTCTGACACCAGTACATATCCTGTACTCAATGATGGGTTCATTTTTTTTAATGCTGTACTAATTAATAAATTACATCAGTGAATTCTTGCTCCTTGAAAGAAGTAAATTAGAGTTTTAACTCTAGGTCATGGAGAAAGACTGAACGTGTACTGCCCAGCTATAGTTGATGTTTAAACAGGAGACTTAAACAGCAGGAGCAAGTGGTTGAAGTCTTGTTTTATTCAGCTGACGAAGTGGCAAATGAGTAATGGCAGGTTACAAACATTATTTTGGTTGGATCACAAGCCCACTTGGTAAGATGGGGAAACATTAATTCTTACACAAATTGTAGGGAAGCTTCCTGAAGTTGGTTGTCATGACAATTCAAAACCAATAAAAATACAACAGGTGGTGAAATTAAATACAGTGCAAGGAAACAAGACTGTACCCGTGCTTTAACGCTTCCAGCCCCTGCCAACAGCTCTGTTTGAACCCTCAGGAGATCATGGGATTTCTCTCTGGCACAGAACAGCTGAATTGCCTCCAAAGCTCCAATCCTAGCTCACTGCACTTGAGTTGTTCCCAACCCCACAGCACTGGCATATGCTGTCAAGATATCCACAATCTGTTTGGTTTCTAGGGTCATCCGTGCTTCCGTGAGCCAGTCGTGTGCCACCCTCCTCGACTCTCCTCGTAACTGGTTGACAAATTTGGCCGCCAGCTCCAGATCTCCGTGCTCGATGCAGTAGGAAGCGTAAGACAGTAACTTAAACGTGTCGAGGTCGTCGGGGCTGAGCTCAGCCGGCGGCTTCAGCTGCTGAGGGTGGAACACCAGCAGCGACTGCACGTAGGACAGGAAGTATTGGTACAGGCTGTTCCTCGTCTCGTCGATCATGGCCACTCGTTTTGCCAGTTTTTGGACTGTGTAGAACCGTGCTCGGAGGGCCTCCTCACTGTACACACCCCGCGTCAGCGACTCCTGCGGCAGAGCTGCTGTTAAGGCTTCCGTGAAGGCGTTGTCGGAGCAGCTGGCTTTGATGGCCTTCACCGCGCTCCCCAGGGGCTCCGTGGGACTGTCCCCCGTGCCTGATCTCATGCAGTATTTGAGCGCTTCCACGGAAAGCCACAGCTGATGGGCCTTCCTGGCCTCCTCTTCCGCTACCGCGTGACCTGCAAAGGGAAGCCAAGAAGGGGCTCTCAGTTGGGGCACACCTGGCTTTGAGCACAAGCAGCAAAACCCCTCCACCCTCTGCTTTCCGAAGCAGCCGCCCCCTCAGCCTGTGCTGTCTGTCTCACAATTCAGAGCCAGACCAAGACAACAACTTCTGGAAGAACCACCTTGGACTCTCTCATCTGGGATTTGCTGGGTGCTCAGCCAGTGTGGCAAACCCAGGCCTGTGAGCGATGTGCCTAAACTTGGGTTTAGACACCCAGGTTTGGGCAAGGGGCCTTTGGGGAACACACTTTTAGTCCTTAAAGAAAGAGGAATTCAGTGCTCACTCTCGACTGCTTGCTCAATTCCCTTCAGCCTGGCGTAGGCAGTGTTTATATCCAAGGTGAAGTTGTCGAGCTGTTCCTGAGTAAGGCGTCTGAACTGCATCTCCTGTTCACTGAGCTTCTCCGATAGGTTCTGAAACAGTGCAATACGTGTATCAGATCAGGAACAGCTGGTTAATTATATTTACCTTATTTTTAAGACACATTTCTATAAATCTGTTGTCCTTGCTAGGGCCAATGCATACAGTAAATACAATATACCAGTAAGAAACCTTACGGGGGTGAATTTAACAGTTACTGCACTTGTGTCAAAGATTTGTCATCTATAGCAAAAGCTTTTCAGACCAGTCTCAATAAAACCTACACATGGAGGCACTATGTATGACCTCAAGGTAAGCCGACTTCCCTCCCCAGCCCCCATTTCAGTCCCCTGAACGTGGTTCGAGACTCTTGTCATATGAAACGTGTGCTTCGCAAGGGTTTAAATATCCCTTTAATTCCCCTGGGGACCTTTCTCCCTTACCTGCTCAAATTCCACCTTTAGATCCTGCTCCTGGATCTTCAGGACATCTCTGAGGTGGTCGGTGTGGGCAGCAGCCTGGCGCCGGAGCTGGGTCCGCATTTCGTTCTCCATCACCTCTCGCACCTCTTCCACCTGGACACACACGAGGGCTGTTACTGCACCACTACTGCTCAGCTGCTTGTCACACACTGACACTGATGTGACACTGATTACTGAGAGTACGTGTTAGAGCAGTGGCACTGACAGAGCCTGTCTTTCACCTTAAAGACCTGCTGAGGTCCAGTTTTATAGCTCAGCCTTTTCCTAAAGATATTAAGGAATAGATTTGTGGTCCACCATGTCAGTAACTGCTGGTTACTCAGTAGGAACTTAGTGCAGCTATCAAAATAGCATAAATTTTGATAGTATAAATAATATAATAGTATGATTTGACATGTTACTGTATTTTTTTAAACACTCAGGTGTTTATAAACCAGTTTCCAAACCAAAGAGACTTCACCTTTTCCCTACAAAGCCCTACAAATGGCCACACGAGGTCAGATCCAACACTGAAATTCCTCTCTGTGAAGGTGGTGAAGCACTGGCACAGACTGCTCAGGGAAGCTGTGGCTGCCCCAATCCCTTCTCAAGAACAGGCTGGATGGGGCTTGGAGCAACCTGGTCTACTGGAAACTGTCTCTGCCCATGGGCAGGGGGTTGGAACAAGGTGATCTTAAGGTCCCTTCCAACCCAAATTGTTCTAGGATTTACTTTGACCCAATAATCCTATCTGCAACAGGAGGCAAGTAACATGATAAAGTCATTCCCTGTATGATTTTTACTAGTCTAACTTTGCAGAAGTTTCCTTGCTCAACATCTCCCTATCATGTTCAGTGTGGGGGTCACCCCTGTGAAGTCTCCCACCACTCACACTATCCCAGCTGTCCCTCTGGGCATTTCCATTAACTCTTCTACCTCCTTTTGGAGCCAAAGATTTAACCAGGTGCTTTAGGCCACTTTACCTTCTTCTCCTGTTCTAGTTCAATCTCACTTTTGTGACGCTCCAGCGCTTTGGCCACGGCTGCCTCAAATGCTTTTTTATCTTCAAGTTTCTGCTTCTCCAGGGCGGACTCGATGTGCTGCTGCTCCCTGACGCGCTGCTCCGCCAGCTCCCTGTTCAGCTGGTCGATGCGCCGGTGGGCGTGCGCAATCAGGGAGTTCAGGTCGTCAGTGGACAACTGCCCAGCTAAAGGAAACACAGGGCATGAGGGAGGGAATGGGAACCCCAGGGCAACCACTGCAGTGCCCCCCCGCCTCCCACTCAGCGCTCTGGGGCTCCCGGGGGCTGCTGACCACTGAGCTTGTTCTAGGGAAGGTCTCTGAGCACTTCAAGCCCTTGACCTGTGCTAATGCCCACCCAAGACCACTTTCTGAACTGTATTTCCATTCCAGGAGAGAAATTATCTTAGTTTCTTCCAAATTATTCCCAGTTGTAATTTATCCTTCCATATCCATGTCACACTCAGAGACTATTAACAGCTCTGTCATTTCTTGGTTTTTACACCACCAGGTATTTTCCCCTGTGCCAGCACACAGAGCAGCAGGGAATGTCACTGTGAGGGACAGAGAGAATTATATTTTCTATTCAACAGTCCTCCAGATCAACTGCTCCTAATCAGACTCCTTACCCCAGATTGTACCTTTCAGGTTTGGCTACTCAGAGGGCAGCACAATTCACAACCACATTGTACCTGGGAGAGGAGGAGGACCCAAGCTACCCCTGCAGCATTTGGTGACCTGAGAAGGGCTCTATAAAATGCTGCAGCTCATTTTGCACTGGCTGCCAGCTAAATCATCTCTGTGGAAAGCTGGGACTACTCGGGAAAGCATTCCTGCAGGGTCTAAAACAAGTAAGATTGCACAGTCCTTCAGTCACTTGCTGCTGAGTGCTGGAGAAAGGACTGGCACAGGAGGACTTGGAGCAGAGGCGCTCGTGTCCAGGGGAAAGCTGACCAGCAGCACCAAGCTCAGTTGTTGGATGTAACAGCATGGTTTGTGGTTTAAGCCAGGTGTGCAAAATGACTGGAAAGGATCCCAAGGCACAGCTCAGCCTGAAATGTTCTAGGAATGCCACATTTCACCCTTTGTTGATACTGCCTGTAACCTAAAGTCATGCCCCACACAAACACAGAAAAGGACAAAGAGAAGAGAGAACTTTCACGGGACCAGAAAAAGTGATAGTAACTCACCTAAGTCAGTTATGTCTGCAACAGAAAGGAGAGAGGTTGGAAAAGTTAATGCACATTCACTACAGCAAGGCAGTCATGCAAAAGTAAAATAGAAAGGTAAGAGCTTATCTACAGTGACTTAAACATGAGATCAACTCCTTAGGAATTCAGGAAGAACAGTAGGTGGAGTATAAAAGTCTACATAGCCCAAGACACCCCAACCACTAAAATCACCCTTGGAAACCCACAGATAGACACTTGAATTCAGCCAAAGCAAGGAACAAAAGTTTGAAGTAGGAAAATGCAACAGGACACTGGAAAATTTAGTTTGACATTTCTAGGTTCTTACAAACAGAAGCAGTTGGTCAAGAAACAAATTCCCCAGTGGCAGTGAGAGTCAGGGACCCCAGCAAGTCTGTCCCACGTGCTTCAGCAGGTCACACCAGTAAAAAACGGGGCACATGGAAGGTACCAGGAGCTTCCCTTTCCTCCCAGAGAAGGGCAGTGTTCACAAAACCCAAGATCTCCTTTTATCCTGTGCAAGGAAAGGCAGCTCCATCCCCAGGGAGTCTAAATAAGGTTTTTTTTCTTCAAAACTAGTAACACTCCAAAAGCAAACTCCACAAACAATTTGTTAATTTCAAATGTTTTCTCTACATACACTTGGGTGTGTGGTTGGCTGTTTTTTAAATGAAAACTGACCATTCCAAAGGTCTGGTTTATTCATTTAGCCAGGAAAATGATTTTGTGGACTAATGTCCACATTTTGAAAGCATGAAGTAACATGTAAAAAAGAGTCTTTTGCTATTCTGTATTGTATACCTCAAGAAAATATTATGGCAATACTGACACCACATTTTTTTCAAATTGCAGTTATCACTTCTATTAAAAAATCTGTAACTCAGAAATAAAGCCTTGGCAGCTGCCTCTGAACACATCAGCTAGAAAAGTCTGAGATCACTTAGTACATTTATGTTAAACCCTGAGTGGAAATATCTGGAAAGCTGGGTTTTTTAGGGAATTAATTTTTTTGAACTACCACAGGCAGTAATTGCTCCATGGATGTACCACACATGGGTTCTTGCAGGAGCTCATCCACAGTAATGGTGAACACACACAATCCACCTCCTACAACTCTGCTTGTCTTTAACATGAAAGCAGTTAAGGTGAGAAGGGAACCTGTGGCAAGGAGTGTGCAGGGAGCATTCTGTGGGTGAGCTGACTGTTCACGGCTTTTGTGCAGCACTGGCTGTTGTTACAGGTGTGTTACTGTGTCATTTTAGTTCAGAAATAAAATGTACTGGAGCAGGCAGGGTATGAACAATGAAACCTCTCCGTTTCAGTGATGATGTAGAAAAATTCAGGGAGTTCTTTATCACCCTGTAACAGTGTTTTATAATACCTCCAATCACAGAGTCAACCAAGCATTTGATCACTGATTAACACAGATTTGATTGAAATCCGGAATGACCTGGGCTCCCTTCCTGAAATACCAGGTAGAGATGTTCATACAACCATATGATATTTATCACTCAAGAACTACATTTTGTGATACTTCCCATACAGCACAGGTAGAACTAATTCTCTTCCTAACACCTGCTTTAGATTATTTAATTCAGTTGTGAAATAATTTTCACTTCAGACCAACTAAGTAGTGTGACAATTTGAAAACTGGGATGCTGGACATTGAGTGGTCATTCACTACAAACCACAGTGCAACAAGCACAGGGTAACCCCACAAGAGGAGACTTACTCATCCCCTTCCAGCCAGGCTTCACATCGGGGGTGATGCTGTCGAGCTCCCGCTGGAACTCCTCTCTGGCTTTAGCCACCAGCTCATGGTACTGAGCCACAATCTTGGCTTCAGATTGTGCTGCTTGAACCTGGAACAAACAAGCATGAGATAAATTTGTTTTTCAAGGCAAGGACTGAAATTGAAGGCACATATAATTTAAAGCCAGGCCCTGGGATACTGGCACATATCAACCCCCAGCCCAAACAAGGCAAATTCACTTGGGGGAGCTCAAAAATATTTAATATTTTACAAAGCTCTGTGATATTAAACCTCTCTTACACAATAATTATTTGCTGGAACTATCATTAATCCATTTTGCCTCACATGCCCACTGTAACTACACAGCCAATCTACAGCCTGGACAGGACCAAGAGTATCTTGAATTCAGTTTCTTTCTTAAAACATCTCCAGCTCCTTTTCTTTGCTCACAGCCATCATACAGGCCTAGTAAGCGATGCCTGTGATTGCTGCCCTCCTCAGTGAGTTCTGATGTTCCCACTATCGGGCTAAATTCACTACAAACACACCTGATGAATTAGCAGCTGTCCTGCAAAGGGAGGTACATTTCACCTTTACATTTCTTTCCAAGTCTTCTGAACTGCAAAGTGATTTATCTGCCAAGTCATTAGCACACGATGAACTCCTCCCTAACCTCATGGTAAATGACCTTGGAATCAAGTGGGAAGAATTACAAGTTGCCAACAGAAAGGGCTGGCACCATCAAGCCACCTGAGGACTCTTTCAAGACAGTTTAAATTCTCATGAAGATCTTGCCATGTCTGATTAGTGGCAATATAACCAGCTCAAAGACTGAGTACAGCTACAAGAGGATGGATTCACACTTTACAGTGCACTGGAAGCGGTCACAGCACTGAGCCTACCTGAGCTCAGGAAGTGTTTGGACAATGCTCTCAGGCACAGAGTGGGATTCTTGGGGTGTCCTGTGCAGGACCAGGCGTTGGACTCAGTGATCCTCATGTGTCCCTTCCAACTCAGCATATTTGATGATTCTATGAAATAGCTCACCCCCTGCAGAGGATTTGGGAATGGGGGGTCTGCACAAGCTGCCAAGGAGTCCCTACTCTAGAGGCAATTACAAACAGTCTCAGGATGCTTCACCTTTTTCACTACGTTGTCCAAGTCCACAATCATATGATGGAGATTTTCTTCTGCAGCAACAATGTGAGGTTTGGCTCCTGCCAGCTGAGACTTCTTGGCCTTCTCGATTACACCCTTCATCTTCTCCAACTCTTCTCTGAAAAGACAAGCAGCTGCTAAATGTAACACATACAGGGCTTATCACCCCAAAACCAATTTACTTTCCGCTGTTGGTATTCACAGGAAGAACTACTGGGTAACTCTACTGGTGCTTCCTATCTACCAACTCTAAGATGCTTTGACTAAGGATTACTTTTTTCCCACAGCCTGAAACCTAAAAATGTCAGTGTGGCTATTCCATGTAAAATGAGAATTATTTATACTGCAATTAGTACTCAGGATTTAGCTGAAGGGAAGATGGAAGTTCACTGAAAAGAGTTAGCATTAGTAAAACTAAGTTAGAATTAGACAGCAGACATTTCCAGCACATAACAGCAGCAAGGAAACACTTTTAATATATATGGCTTACACTTGCAGAAGTGTTTTGGACATGGTGACTGGTGGAGATTAATGAGGATGGGAGAGAATTTATAGGGCTCTGTAAAGATAGATTATGGTTTTTTGTAATTAGGAAAGAACTGCTTTCCTCTAGCACAATTGGAGATCAAGGAAAAAGTGAAAAAATGTTCCTTTTCCAAATCCATTCAAACCAACGGAGGTTTCTAATGACCTCATTAGAATAAGGAACAAGCTTTAAAATAAGTAAATTAAGAAAATAAATAAAAGCAAAGATATCCAGTAGAGCAATAGAGAATGAAAGCTGGTGCATGTGGGGTTTGCATTAGCTTTGTTTTAACAATGAAACCTGTTACGCCTCCCACTAATTTTAGTCAGCACAGCAACATCAAAGATAAGGGAAGTTTATAACGTGATAGCGACCATGCAGCTTCAAGGATGACATTACCCTCTCACCCCCAGAAGCACCGAAGGGTTTCCAAATTTATTTCTAATCTCATTACAAAGGGCATCTTGGAGATACTGTTTGTCATTTTATTTCTGCTCCTCCAGTGCCCACAGACCATGCTCGGGGCACATCAACACAGTT
Organism: Callaeas wilsoni; assembly: GCA_013398955.1. Classification (NCBI taxonomy): domain Eukaryota; kingdom Metazoa; phylum Chordata; class Aves; order Passeriformes; family Callaeidae; genus Callaeas; species Callaeas wilsoni. Next base: position 17,489 of record VWPU01009411.1, read on the forward strand.
CACACAGAGCCCTGGGTACGAGCAGTGACCCCATTCAGAATTCAAGGGTTTGTTTAGGCATGTATTCTGTAAAAATATAATTGCTTAAAAGCAACTCTGTGCACACAGGGAACTACCAAAGGATGCTGCAAGGTTTAATTTTCCATTACAGCTAAAAGAAGCTGGTGCTACTGACTCAATACACAGTGCAGTCATGGAGTCATCCTCAGTGTGGGTTGGAAGGGACTTTAAAGATCATCTCGTGCCCCCCCACCACGGACAGGGACACCTTCCACTGGAACAGGTCAGTGAGAGCCCCGTCCAACCTGGCCTTGAGCACTTCCAGGGATGGGGCAGCCACAGCTTCTCTGGGCAACCTGTGCCAGGACCTCAGCACCCTCACAGGGAAGAATTTCTTCCTAATAACCAATCTAAATCTGCTCTCTGTCAGTTGAAGACATTCTCCCTTGTTCTGCCCTTGTGAAAAGTCCCTTCCCAGCTCTCTTGTAGCCCCTTTAGGTGCTGGAAGGTGCTTGAATGTCTTCCCAGAGCCTTCTCCTCTCCAGGCTGAAGGCCTTCCAATAGGTTTATTATTAACAAAATTATTCAACAATAATACTAAAAGGACTGTGGATTTTTTTTGTTTTTTAATCTTACTTGAACTTACCAGCACTCTGTAAGTACTGAAGGAGATAAACAAGTTCTTACAAAGAACAGGATTGTTTCAGACTCCCTGGTACAGGGAGGACTTTGTGCACAGGCACCAATGGTTTGCACGTGTCAAATTAAAACGCTCATGCTAATGAGTATTAAACTGTTTTTGATTTGGCACAAACAGATCATTCAATACGAACACAGGGGACTCTATACTTTCTAGAAACTCATCTAGTGTTTGCCAGACCTCACATGAGCAATGTAACTTACTACTCCAAGACTTAAATCAAGCAACTCACTTGGCTTTCAGAAGGGCGTCAGCAGCTTCATCCACTGCTCTCCTGCGGTCCTTCAGCGCCTCCTCCAGCGTGCGCCACTGGGAGGACTTTTTCTCCCCAGCATCCTGGGAAGCACAGATTCCTCATTAGGGTCATTACAATCACTGAACAAGAGTTACCAAAGAGTGAAAGCCTGCAGAGATTCACGTGTCGCTGAACATTTCCCTCAAACTGAGCACCATTCTTGTGTTTTTCAACAGCACAGCTGGAAGCTTTAAAAGTGATGTGTCTCTTCCAACATTTTGTTTTGGTTTTGTTTGATTCTTAATGTTTTTTTTTTCCTGAGCCACAGACCTTTGTCCACACAGAAGAGCTTACATGAGGATCACTGTATGGTGCACAACGTATTGTGGGGAAATCTCCTCATGTATTAAGGTACTGTAATACTTTAAATTTGCTTTTAAGCTTAATACTCAAAGTACCATAATACTTTAAAGTTGGTTAATTTTAAATTAAGCTTAGTAATTAAGCTTAAAAGCAATCTCTTAAAGCAGTTATTTTACTAACTACTAGATTAAGTCCTGAGTGCTTGGTTGGTTGCCCACATGTCCCTGCGAATTGATTAACAACTGAATTTTATCTCTGTTCCAGAACTGAATGAGCAGTGCCAGATCCACACAAACCCTGGCATGAGCACACCACAAATGTTATCACTTGTACATCCCCTTCCTATTTCCTGACAAGAAACAAACAATCCAGCAAGAGGATGTTGGCAAACGGAAAAAGTTCAGTGGAATTATCGAGGTGCACAGCATGACTTTAACTAGGTAAAAAAGTCTAGGGAATTACAATAAAATTAATTAAAATGCAGTGTGAAAACTATTAATGTCTTAACTTAAATTTTCTTCCTGCAAAAATAAAACAGAGGAGTTGGGGAAAAAAAAACCTGACAAAATTCAAAATCAAAACCACTGTATTATTTGACTACACTACATTTCACAAGTGGAAGGATAAGTTAAAACTGTGATAAATGCAAAGATATTGCAAGAAATGATTCCAAGTTTATTTTTAATTGAGATTGAAGTTTTGCTGAACACCATGAAAAAGAAAAAATTGTCCCCACTTGTCCAATTTACCTCAGAATCATCCATGGCCTCCTTCAGTATTTGGGAATGGGCATTCACTGCTTGCACAGCTGACTCCTGAGCAGTGATAGCTTGAAGGGTTACACGAGCAGCTGTGTTTAGGGCTCCTTCTAGAGTTGCTGCAAGGGCTGGGAAAAAAGTTAAAGTCAACTAAACAATAAAGAGAAGAACTTTATAATTAGTAAAGTAACATGTTACAGCCTCTATGTCTCTTATATTATTTTCTATGACCTAAAAGAGCTGGTCAGGTTGGGAACTAAGCAGCAGCCTACAGAACAAGATCACCAAAACGCTCTCCTCATTTAGAGCAGGGGTATTAAGGTGCAAGTCTGCACCTACAGCAAAACACAACCCAGTGGAAGACCTTTCCCATGGGTTTGCAAGGGGGTGCAGGTATATCCCCTTGTTCTAATGGTTCTGAAAACAAATTTTCCTATCTTCCTTGAACCTTGAAGTCCATTCCAACCTCAAATTTTCCATTATTCTTCAATTCTCAGTTACTTCTGAGTGGGTGGAAGAAACTTCACCACCACTCCCTCTGCCAACTCAACACAGGGACAACAGCCAAGAGGTGTGTAAGCATCTCAGAACTCTAAAGCCAATGCAACCCCACAGTTCTGTCCTGTCCAACACACACAGCAACAGTGACAGTGTGGACTCACCTGATACCTTCTCTTGCTCCTCTTTGTCTTGCTGGGCAAGCCGGGCTGCAACTTCTTCTGGCGGCCGTTCTTTTATAGCGTGGGAATCTTCGAGTTGTTTACCTATTCAGAAGTAAAAAAAGAGTCAAACTGCTTAAGTGGAGAGTCCAAATTAGAGTACAGAGGTTACTTGTAGAGAAGTAACTTTATCAAAACTGACTTCTATAGTTGGTATCACTTTGCAGATCACTTTGCACAGTGCTCAAAGCCACACTGGAACTCCCTAAAGAATCTTCATATCCATAATTGAAAAGGCCAGTCTCATAACTTAAAGAGAATAGCATGGACACCTCATATGCAGTTGGAGATTTTACATTGTCTAGTTACACAGGATTCAGAAGTAAAAGGCAAAGCAAGAAGTGAGAAACACTTACAGAACCAAGTTTAAATTTCAAGTGAATCTCTGTTCCTGCGTATTTTCAGCTCTCCTCTGGCATGCTTACAGAGCCCAACCAAAACAACAAAGAATGAGTGAGAAGGCTATGGTGAATCCTCACCATTATACTCTATTCCCCTGCCTACAGCCACTTCAAATGCCTTTAAGAGTGAGAATTGACTTAACCAATGCTCTCAAGACCAACAGCCAGCTGCATCTGAACTGAGGGGAGAGCCCAGAGCTCTCAGCCTCAAGCTGCAACAAAACCCATCAGGTCACCTCTGAATAATGCTGATGTTACTCTGCAGCATGTACTTACCCTTGGCACGCTTTCTATGAAATGTGTTCATACCTAAAGGAATTAATATAATCTAATCTCATCTGAAAAAAACCATAATCTAAAGGCTGGTGTCTCTTGTTGAGTTTAACAATAAACACAGTTTCTTCACTTGTCCTTGGGCAGAAATGCCCTACTGAACAGCAATCACAAAGCCACCAAGAGCAAACTGGAATGTGCAAGTTCAGTTCAGCACAAATGCAGGCTTTGCTCTCATGCTCATACCTATACCTGTCTCAGGCATCAACCTCAGCTCCCACTGTGTTAAAAATCTATTAACAGATGACACAAGTTTTCTGCAAAAGGTACAGAGACTCACACCTTTCAACACTGACAAATACCAACACAGAAGCAAGAATGCATGCAGATGAAACTAGAGGATTTGGGTTTTCTTCATTGTATTCACATGATTTTTATCACCTTCTTCGGTCTGTATCCCCGGAGCTGGCACCGACATGGCTACCCCTGTTGCAGAGATGATCTGTGCTGCAGCCTTGCCTGCTGTTAAACACAGTTGCAGAATACACCAGTTAGTACAGCTGGGGAGACAGGCTCCTCCTGCCAGGGAAGGACGGGCCAGAGCATCCTCGGCCAGGGGCCTGCTGAGCTGGTGAGGAGGAGCTTAAACCAAAGCTGCTGGGAGAGGGGACCCAGGAAAAGGGAACCTCACTTCATGGAGACATGGTGGGATGGCTCCTGTGACTGGAGTGCTGGAATGGAAGGATGAAGGCTCTGAAAGAAGGCCTGGTAGGGGAGACAAGGAGTGCAACCACCCTCTCTGTCAATGACCTCTGGAGTGCACGGAGCTCTGCTTGGGGATGGATGAGAAGCCAACCAAGAGTTTATGGGTCAGGATTAAAGGGAGGGCAGGGATAAGTGACATTACAGTGGGGGTCTGCTACAGGCTGCCTGAGCAGGATGACCAAGCGGATGAGGCCCTCCACAGATACACAGGAGCAGCATTGCTGAATAAGGCAAGGGCAAGTGACATCATCTCCCTGGACTCTTGCAAAGCATTTGCCACTGTCCTGCATGACATCCTTGTCTCTGGAGAGACATGGATCTGATGGATACTCACTCCATAGATAAGGCACCGGCTGGATGGTCGCACTCAAAGAGTTGTGGTCAATGGCTCAATGTCCAAGTGGACACCAGTGATAAGCGTGTTCCTCAAGGTCAGTGTTGGAACCAGGACTGTTTAACACCTTTATCAGTGACCTGGGCAACGGGATTGATGAACCCTCAACAGGTTGCTGATGACATCCAGCTGAGCTGTGCAGTCACATGCTGGAGGGAAGGGATGTTCATCCACAGGGACCTGGACAGGCTCAAGAGGCTGTGTGAGCCTCATGAAGTTCAACAAGACCAACTGCAATGTCCTGCACCTGGGTCAGGGCAGTCCCAAGCACAAACACAGGCTAAGGGGAGAATAATGGATCAAGAACAGCCCCCAGGAGAAGGACTTTGGGGTGCTGGTGGATGAGAGGCTCAACATGACCTTGACATACGCACAGTCCACAAACCATCCATGTCCTGGTTGGATCCCCAGCAGGGCAGGCAGCAGCTCAAGGGAGGGGATTCCACCTCTCTACTCTGCTCTGGTGAGGCCTCACCTGCAGAGCTGTGTCCACATCTGGGCCCCCAACATAAGGAAGACATGGACCTGTTGGAGCAAGTCCAGAGGAAGCCACAAAGATGCTCAGAGGGCTGGAGCACCTCTGCTGTGGAGACAGCCACAGCTGGGAGAACTGGGCATGTTCAGCCTGGGGAGGAGAAGGCTCCAGGGAAACCATCTAATATGTTCCACTACCTACAAGGGGTTACATGAGAGCTGGAGATGGCCTTCTGACAAGGGCATGGAGTGACGGGACAAGGGGGAANCAAGGGGTTACATGAGAGCTGGAGATGGCCTTCTGACAAGGGCATGGAGTGACGGGACAAGGGGGAAGGGCTTCACACTGACAGAGGACAGGGTTAGATTAGATGTTAGGAAGAAATTCTTTATTGTGAGGGTGGTGAGGCACTGGACCAGGCTGCCTAAAGAAGTTGTGGCTGCCCCATCCCTGGAAGTGTTCAAGGCCAGGATGGATAGGTCTTTTGGGTCTAGTGGAAGGTGTCCTTAACCTTGGCACGGGGTTGAAATTAAATGATTTTTAAGCTCCCTTCCAAATCATTCCATGCTAAGTGCTATAATGCAGTAACAGGGATTTAAGACTTAATTTTTCCTCTGTAGCAACATATTAATTGGGTATGGATGTTATTATTTCCAGAAGAAGATGATTTCCTGGATAAACAGCAACAAGATATTAGTTACACATACACAGAGCCATTAGTGATAAATGTAAAAAGACATCACAACTGGTCCTCTCTAAACAAGTTTCATTTGATCTGGCTTTACTGGAGCCCAGTCATTATCCAAAATTAAGTGTCTTGTGCTTGCAAGAGCCTCAGAGTCCAGCACCTGAAGTTCTCTTCCTACTGAGTCTCATATCTAAACTATGCAGGTTAGTCATTATTTCTCTTAGATTCCAAATAGCCAATAAATTAAATACATTTCCTAAAAAAATAGGAAATAAAAAAAAGCTAAAGCCATTTTAGGCAAATATTATGACTTGGAAAGAAAAAAACATTAATTCGAAGACATCATGACATTTACCTTCAACCATTCAAAGGACAATTTTAATCTACTCTAACATATGTGATACAGGAGATCATTAGGTCATCTACTTCTTTATACATGGCATTCTATAAATTTACCTCCTTTTTCCTCTGTAGGAGCAGCAGCTTCTGGTTTGCCTATCTGGGATTTGGGAGCAGCCTGTTTAGACTCTTTCATTACTTCTGCTACCGATGAGATCTTCAGTGGACCTTGATGTAGCTTGAAAAGTCAAAAATAAGAAATATCATCAGTTTTTCAAACAGCTTGGATTTCACCAATTTCAGTACAATGGAAAAGAACTTTTCCATATTCAGGTGTCTGTACCATAAATCTGAGCTTCAAAGTGCAAATGAAAACAGCCATCTAATATCTTGACTTGATTTTTAATTCAAAAGGAATTTTTACTATTTTCACCTCTCCAAAAATGCAAGTAGAGTTGTGGTGGTTTCCACTATAAACAACTATTTATTAACTTATGCATAAAAAACAAATAGTTTCATGCCCCAAATATTCCAAACACTTCTAAAAGTTTGGCTTCACCGCTTTCCTTTTGAAAGGCTTCAGATGCTGGTGGTTGGGGCAGATAAACACTCAAACAGAGAGTACTGTGACATTTTATGATATTAATCGCCTAATATCCATTGTGGAAAGCCGCAAGGCAAAAATAAAAACATCTAAGTTAGAGCCATGACTGGGGAGGTGGTAACTCTGCTGATCAATCTGGTTTGCAAAATTCCCAAGTTCCTGGGAAGCACTAAGAGCCTGGATGATCGCACAAAGTGTAGCTAAAAACAGAAGAGAGAAAATTTTGTTGACTGATATTCCCCCACTCATTAAGAACAGCTTTCTTAAAATTCAATTTAAAATATTTTGGGTTTCCTGAAGGCTAAATGGCTTCTGAAAGCTCAGAAAAGCCACAGCCGGAGCAGATTTTTAGGTATTCTTGATTACTGGGAAGTGTGTCCCTTCACATGAACCTGTAGAGAAACTTGCAGGTTCAATTTCCAGAGCTGTGCCAAAAGCAGTATCAGATTTTCCTTTCTCTGGGGTCGTGCCACTAAGATTTCAAAGTATGATGCTTAAGCCTGGCTCCGTACTGTTCAAATCTTTACTCCATCAAGAATGTTCTCAGTCCTCTTTAAAGTAAGTTCATTTAGAGTAAGTTTTGCAATTCTGCTACACCACTAACTACACTAAGCCTCCAGTAAAGCAGTTAAATTACAGCCTGTCACCTGCCTCTCTCCCTTTCCCCAGTTTATTTTTGAGTATAAGCAGAACAGCTGTTCAGTTGGGATTCTATTAGATTATTTTACTGTAAATAAAAATCAGTTTTACAACCCACAGACCACAATCATGAGACAATAATGAAGTACAAGCATCACTTTTTTAGCACCAAGTAGGAACTGAGTTTGTAATTCTTAAATCTTCTTAATTTAAAGGCATCTTAATCCTTAAACCTTTTAAATTCTTAGCACACAGCAAAATTAATCACAATTTGAAACTTAAGTGCAGACATTCTCTTTAAAAACTAGAGAAATGAATGTGTGGAGGTGAATGGGAAACACTTACTGGTTTCTTTGGCGCTGGTGTGCTGGAAGGTGCAGGGCCAAGTGCCATCTCAAAGAGTTTGTCGGAGTAGGGAACGGCCTTCTCCACGCTCTCCCGGAACTGTTTGTCATAGCTGGCGTACAGGACGGTTCCACCTATCCCTCCACCCACCAACAGGAGACCCGCACCAATGACTTTGCCTACAGAAACGCTGAGGAGGAAAGAAGAGTCAGTGATGTAAATTATATTATATGGCAAACATCAAACAGTTTGTGAGTCTTCAGCTTACAGCTGGGGACCACCAGTGTGTTCCAGGACCTGCCAACAAACCCAGCACCTGCTTTAAATCACCTCCACCCTTGGTACCACACTGGTTTATGACTAACCCAAAGGTAAGATGGCAGCCCACAACTTCCCTCATCAATGTCCATCATCTTCATTGGCTTCATCCAAAGCTGACTGAACCAAACAAGGAGCACACACCATGAGAACAGGAGTTACTCCACACAAAAATCCCGCTGCCAGGAGTCTGCTCTCGTGTGAAACCAAGGAGCAGATTCGCTCTCGGTCAAGGCACCGGCAGGACCGGTTCCACCCCCAAGGCCCGCTACGTACCCGGACTCTCCGGAGTGGGTGGCGTATCCGCGGTACAGCCGCGACGGACGGAGTGAGGCTCTCACACACCGGCTGTTCTGCGTGGGGGAGGAGGGAGGGTCAGCAGAGAGCACAGGGAACATCTCCCCCCCGAGCAGCAGTACCGGGCTGCTCTGCTCCACGGCCACAACCCCGATGTGTCGGTGGGAAAGCCGCGACCGGCACTGAACAGCGACGTTGCGCTCTTTTCCCCGAAGACACGGAGAGCTTTCCCACGTTCGGCTTCCAGGTTCAGGGCTTTATAAGCAGTCATTAGGCATTTTGAAAAATGAGAAGGAAGAAACCCCACCCCAGCTTATTTCTGCATTTATTTTGCTGATTTATGTGCTGGGCAGTACAACTGGGTTAGTTTCAGATGCACTTCAATCTCACGCACTAGAATGGCTCAGTGTGAGCAGGGCAGAACACAACAACAGCTGTTTAAATGCTTAAAAATATTTTTAATTCTTGAGATACACAAGCAATTTTCTTTGAGCTTGCAAACCAAGATCTCTTCTTTAAAAGAATTATTAACATGTGCACTTTCCAGACAGACATCAGATTATAATATAAATTAAATTAGTATATGAAGAGTGATATTTTATTATATTCTACTTAACCAAATCCACATTACCTGATTTTTATCTTCTCTGAAGGACTGGTTAAGCTACTCTAAGCCTACAGAAGAAAACAGACTGTTTGCCTCAGAGGTTTTTTCCCCATATAGGAATTACTAACAGGGAAATACAGGACTCATGAGAAATCAAAGTACAAGGTACAAAAATAGCTTTTCCCATAGTTGAGGTATTTTGCCCAACAGGAAATTTTTTCTTTAAAAAAGAAAAATCTGGGAGATGCTTCACTGCAACATAACCCCAGAAGATAAGTTTCTCTATTTCCTTTTGCACATGGCAATAACATGCACAACTCTTGTGGTTTAGGTCCCATCCTTGTCCAACAGCATAGACAGGAAAAGGCAGGAACACTGCATTCTTACTCTTTCCACAAAGGCAGCCAAAACATTTTTATGTAGTAGCAGGAGCAGATGTACAGCAAGAGGAAGCGAGCTCCTCTTACCCCTGAGACCTTCAGGAGCCCTCACTGCGCTCCGTGGTTGGTTTTCTGGATTGTGATGGATAGAATGGGTGACAAAATAATAAATATATTCTGTAATGTTTTTGATTATCTGACTTGACTGCCCCAGGAGCACTTCCTGAGGCTTCACCAGTCCTTTCAAGGGCAATTTCACTAATAAAAGCCTTGTAAATCATTTTGTTATCTACTTTTGAACATGCTCCTGAGTCTCAGTATGTCCCTACTACACCATGAAGCACAGGAGGAGCAAAACAATCCGGCATTATGCATACAGCTCAATCCAATAAAATTAGAAGGGAAAAAATCCCTGATTTTCTATTCATCAGTTCAGACTGAATTTCCAGTTCCTTCCAACATTTTGGGATTATGCTATTTTATCTGGTGCTGCCCTGGAAATAAGCCATCACTTCTGAGCTCCTGGCCAGGCTTTCTGGAGATTATCCCACCCTGCACCACTGTCACACCCACATCCTTGCTCGGGCTGGACTTGCCTTCTGGGCCAGCTCACCCCTGTCCCTGCTGGCTAAAACCCCTGCTCACACCTAGCGATGGCAAACAACCCTGGGCCCGCTTGGCTCTACACCTTCAGCAAACACATCAGCTCCTGCCCTTGGGACAGGCTGTGCTCGGGGAGCCACCAAGGCAGAGGAGAACACCTGCTTCTCTTAGCTCAGCATTTATGCTTTATACACCAGGAGGGGTGTTTTGGAGGGATTATTGACTTCAGTCCAGATGCCCTTTGGACCAGATGGTCTTTCAAGATCTCTTCCAAGCTGGACTGTTCTAGAATTAGCCAAATCCTCATTTCTATTTATTTTTCATCAAGATGAGAGGAACCAAAACACAGGCCCTCCATCTCTGGCATTGGGACTCACACATGTAGCAACGGGAGCTCTAATTAAACCCAAAACAAGCCCTCACTAACTCCATCTTCCAAAACACTGCAACAAATTTCCACAGCTGGCCAGTGGAACAGCAAATTAAAATCTGTAGGTATCCATGCTTCATGAATGGAAGCCCAAACTCAATTTTTCCTCCCTCACATCCAAATACACTAATACCTCCAAAAACCACTGATTTTTTAAAAATCAATTTTTAAAGATTTTGCTCTCTTTTGGCCACCATTATAATATTGCTAGTATTTGCTGTACCATCATCATTTGGAAACTTGCAGGTAGTTTCTAATTTCCCCTTTGTATAATTTCCAGGAGTTTGTAAATTTTTAGAGCCCTGTCATTTGTTTGTAATAATACCTCAAAGAATTTGGGAGAAATACATCACATGTGCTTTGCTGAGCCCTGCAAAAGGCAGAAATGAACCACCTTCTGTCATGCAGAAGACAGAAAATTCTTTGGATGAGGCAGCATGGAGAGAGCAAGGATGCCCACAGCAAGGGCACTGCAGGGCAGCTGTTTGTACTCCTCCCTCCTCCTCCAGCAGTTCTACACTGTATTTGTTCCACTCCACTTCTTAAATGTTCATTATTTTACATTCATTATGTACTATTTAATCACCACGAGAATCACTCTGCAGGGCACATCACACCTTCACTCTGGTTGGTATTATGAGCCCCAGTGACTTAAGGACATTTAAGGATATCCACATGAGCTCACCCTGGCACAGTGCTCAGGGTAGGAACAGCACAGCAGAACATCATTAAACAAATTAAATCTGCCTTGCAGGTTTGTACTTCACGTGTAATTTCCAATAACTAGGGACAAGACACACCATCCTCTGTTTATTCAGTTCCAGCTCAACCTTTCTTAGGCACCAGGCTCGAGCATCCTAATCCCAAATTTCTGCAACGTGGGATTCATGCACTTAAACAGAAAGAGCAAACCAGAAACTTCAGAGAAGTTTATCTTCATTAAGACAGAGGTCAGGTACAACATGGACATCTGACCACAGAACTGTGATTTCCCAGCACTCGACTTCTGCCAGATACCACACACTCTTACTAAAAGCCCTGTTTATTTTCAAACAAAACTTAAAAAATACTTCAAGTAAGAGAAAAGTCTCTCTGCAGCACTGCATATGTAGCAGAAAACATTTCTGAAATCGAAGTGATGAAGACCCCCTTCTCTCAAAGCCACTTCAGTTTACTTGTTACAAGCTTAGTGATGCTCCAGGCACAGAGCTCACAGGAGGAAAGAATGAATAAAAGTTTTCCCAGTCTCCACCACGAGCTCTCTGGTACAGATAAAAAACTTCACAGAGTACTGTGGCATCTCTGTGTTTGCACAGTTCTTAGGGATGAATTCTCCCCTATGAGAGTGGTGTGGCACTGGCCCAGGTTGCCCAGAGAAGCTGTGGATGTCCCATCCCTGGAAGCGTCCAAGTCCAGGCTGGACAGGGCTTGGAGCAACCTGGGATAGTGGAAGGTGTCCCTGCCCACGGCAGGGGTTTGGCATGAGATAGTCTTAAGGTCCTTTCCAATCCAAACCACTCTGTGACTCTTCCACCAAATATTTATAGCCCGATGAACAACTTCCAGTTGCAAAGCACCACCCTGGCTGTTCCGGAGCTGTACAGTCATTCCAGACACATTCTGCTAAAGGCCGAGCACATGCAAATAGCCTCAAGTGATAAATATCTGCCAAAGCCTGCTTTCCATCTTCTCAGCTTCCAGATGAGACTTTCCACAGCCAGGCAAACCCAAAGCCTATTTTCACTGGGCATCAGATGACCCAAGGACTCTCCAGCCTTACAGAGCAGCAGAGGAAATGCAGCTGCTGCAGGGGAAAGACTGGAGCTTTAGAGGGAAGGACGTACAGCTTCTCCTTTGCTAAACCGTGTGAACAGAGGGTAACGAACACTGGGATGGAGAGCAGGATATAAAAGTCATCTAATCAGGTTATTTTTTATCAGTTAAGAAGGCAGCTGAAATACAATTTGGGGCCTTGGTAGAGGAGTCACCCTCACCTATAAATCCCTGTGGTTTCCTGAAGTTGGCCTACTGCTTTAAAAAGGCTCCACAGGGCACCATCATCCTTATCTCTGCTGATAAGGAGAGACAAAGGTCCAGGACACACAGCACGAGTCCCACGGGCACTTCTGCCCCCAGCATCGCATGTTGTGTCCTCCTCGTGTCGCACTGTGCGGACAGAAAAATCCCCTTAAACATGAGCGCTGACATCACTCGTGTGCCCACGCTACACACCGGGACGCGCCGGTCCCGACCCTTCGGGCGGCCGGACCCGGCGGGTCCAGGCGGGGCTGCGCGGGAGGCCGCGCCAGGGAAGGCAAGGTCACGTCCTTCCCCGCCGGGGAGCGCGCCTGCCACCCGTCCATGCGCCACCCGCGCGGGGCCGGCGGGCCGTGCGCGTCCCCACCGAGCCTCCCCTGGCCCCCGGGCCGCGCCCGCGGCTCCTGGCGCTGTCCCGAGGTCTGGGCCGGGCGCAGTGGAACGCGGCTGCGGGCCCGGCGCGGCCATGGCGGCCACGACTACAGCCCCCAGCAAGCAGCGCGGCGCCCCCGCCACCCCGTTAAGGACTACGAGTCCCGCCTTGCCTTGCGGCGGCACCTCACTCCATCCCTCACTGTCCTGCCGCGCTGCACGCTGGGACTGGTAGTACATCCCACCCGCCAGCGCCCGCCCCCCGCCTCCGTTAGCGGTCGCGGCCGCCCGTCAAAGGCTGCGCAGCCAATGGCGGCCCGCGCGTGCGGAGTCATTCAGCGCGCGCCGAGCCGCGGTCACAGGGACTTCCCCCTCCCCGCAGGCCTGGCCCGGCCGCACCGGTCGCAGGGCTGGTTACAGCGGGGGTGGGTCGCGGGGCTCCCCCGGGGAACGCTCACCTGCTTGGCCGCGGCGAGCCCCGCTCGGCGGCACGCCCGCAGCATGGCTCCGAGCGGCGGCCGGCGCGGCCCGCGGGAAGGCGCCGTG